>JAUCMR010000071.1:18893840-18909162 GCA_032357425.1 Enteromius argenteus
TTTTAAGTATTGTTTATATTAATAGCATACTAATCTGAATTCATATAAAATTTTAAATGTACTAAAATATTTTATATATATATATATATATATATATATATATATATATATATTAATAATTAATAAATGCTGAAAAACAGTATGTCACTTCATGGTAACAAATTAAAGCTTACTGTGACGACTAATGCGTAAAAACCCATGTATAATATGAACTGGAACTAAAAAGTTAAAAATAACATTATTTAAGTCTCAACTTGTTAGGTGTTAATTTTGTGAGGAGCATCACTACAAGTAATAAGCAAAATAATATTCAGACACACACCTATATATTTATAAACATTCTTAATATTTATATAACATTTTAAATATTTAAATCTAAATACTGAGAAAATAACCTTAAAAGTTGTCCAAATGAAAATCTTGCAATGCATATTACTAATAAACAAAATAAGTTTTAATATATTTACGGTAGGAAATTTACAAAATATCTTCATTGAACATGATCTTTACTTAAAATCCTAATGATTTTTGGCATAATTTTGACCCTTACAATGTATTTTTGGCTACTGCTACAAATATACCCCAAGGACTTAAGACCGGTTTTGTGGTCTAGGGTCATACACACACACATATATATTAAATATATATATATATATATATATATGTTTTATATATTCCTAAAATGTTCCAGTCCCACCGAGCCTTATTCAGCGTGTGTGTGTGTTACCTGTTGAGGTGACAGTGTGATGGGCGTCTCTGTATTCTGTGGCTGTGAGGATGTGATGGAGTGACTTTCTGTGTGAGCCGTTACCGGAGAAGCTGAATCAATGGTCTGTTGGAGTCAAGCATTAATAAATTAATAAACCTAAATCTGAAATTATGCAAAAGAATCACATATTTGCATGTTATGTTGCACAGTCTGATTTGCTGTCATGTATTTGAATGTGGAGTGGTTTATACCCTATTGGGAGTGTGTATAGGGGAACATCCATTGAGTTCAGTCATGGGAAACTCCACGCCTTTTCTCCTGAGATCCTCATAGACAGTCACGACACCCGTCAAATCAGGAGAACTACGAAAGGCATCGGACCACGCCTAGAAGGAGAGAGAGATAGAATCAGACACCAGACACACCCACAGCTCTGTTTGAATACTTCACACTTCACAGCAAAAACTATGAACCGCATAAAGACGTTTACTCTGCGAGTTTATAAGTGGGTTATCCGGACCTGTATCATGCTCAAAACTCTGTCCTGAAGAACCACTGGGGCGTTGTTTTTAGGCAGGATCGTCTGGACCAAAACATTCTCCACGAAGTCTCTGGTGGACACGTAGATGTGGAATTTGTGCCCGCAGTTCTTCACACAGGCCTCCAACACCTGCAGCAAAACCAGAAGAATGATCCCAAAGATTATGTGAAATAAGACAAAGTCCATGATAATGACAATATGTTTGACACTTACACTTAAAGACAGCATAACCTCTTTGAAATTCCTATTTCCCAGTATCTTCTTCTTTATTGCTCTGACGGCATCTTTAGGTCTGCAAGCAGAGTAGCATCACAAAAATGATGTTATGTTATATAATGTTATACTAACCACAATATTATTATTTTATGTATTTTATACAATAATAACAGAAACAAAAATAGGTTTATTAGGTTCTAAATGACAGCCGTAGAGCTCAAAATGGAGACAAATTGTATTGTGATACGTTCTGGTTGTGAACTATTAGTTATTATGGTTAAACTTTATTTTAAGGAGTCCTTGTTACAGTGTAAGTTTACATTTAAGTACACAGTAATATTAATTCACTAGATGTACTTACAATATGGTCAGGATTAGGATTTGTTTTAGGGTTACTTGTATGTAATTATGCATCATTTATTGTTATTAAAATAGTAAATACATGTAACGTGTAACAAGAACACCTTCAAATTAAAATGTTAGCGTTATCAATTGTTATTTTAACTAACACAGGGTTTCCCGAACTAAATAATTAAATCACAGAAATGTAAAATGAAGATAATTGCAATATGAAAACTGTTTAAACAGAACACTTACTAAAACATGAAGTAGATTTTATTTGTTTACCTATGTGTCATGTGACCATTAACCAACATGACAGAACCGTGAACATGCACACGTGTTGTTCAATTTTATGCAATATTTACTCAAAAGATTAGTTGTAAATGTATTAAATATACTCATCCTCAGGTCATATAAATTGACACAAGTAATCGACACAACTGCATTTCTGTAAGAAATAAATACATAAGTACCCCGTTTTAACTTTAAACCATTGCTTTAATAACATTTCCTGTAGTGAAAAGGTTCACCCCCTGTTATCCTCTCATATCAAAATATACCAAAATGTTAGTTTAGAACTGTTTTGGAGTGTATTTGCTTGTAAACAGTGCTTGATTTGTGCATATTCCACTCCTGATTAATACAAGATGATTGCAATATTACTAATATTATGGATGGTGGACTTAAGCAAAGGTTTGAATTGAAAAAGCATCTTAATAATGGATTTATTTATGGACTGGAGTGGTGTGGATTATTGTAAAGTTCAGATTTGTCTCTCATTCTGACGGCACCCATTCACTGCAGAAGATCCAGAGTTTAAAAAGAGTTAAATGACCATATAAACAGAAATCTGTTGTATCTGACAACATACACACCCTTCATCTGTTTCATTGACAATGTCACAAATCTCCATGTTGAGGCCCCAGTCTTCAGACGGGAGAGAAGAACTGGTGGCATGTTCTGAGCAAGAGACCAAGAAACAGTCAGAGATACACACACAAAGGCTTCAATCTAAACTGAAAGGATACAACAACATGTTTTGATCGTTAACTTATAGTCTCTTTTTGTTAAGCACAACTGAACAAAATGCAGAAACACAGATGAACCCACTGAGATTATGTAGATGTTTGGAAACGAACTAATATTGTTCCCTCTCAACAGATCAACTCATTACACGCGCTAAGACACACATAGCAAACCTCACTCTACCGTCAGTCAACCTGCCTGCTATTACACAAGGACATTATTGTTATCTTACTCATCAGCAGCTGTGTGGTTTATAAGATTCATAACAACACTGATAGAGTTACAAACACTCAACCTCTGATGACATAACAGCTCCTTATCGTCATGAAGAGCCCACAATAATTTTAAAAAGAGCCCTTGTAATCGCACTGGATTAGAGAAATCCCACCCATATGTTAAACTGATCATTTAAACTAGGTTAGGGATTAACGTGACTTGTCGTATTGTTTACAGTGCTGCATCTAGGCAGGGAAAACAGGCTTTACAACAGTATGAAAGGGCGAGTTCCCTGAAGCTCTGGTATTCACCCTGTGCAATGACACAAACTTGAATACAAGGGATGGTTCGTGAAAAAAACAGAAATTCGGTCATTATTTACCCATACTGTTGTCATTATACAGACACCTATCCATTCCATACATAATGTTTTATATGCAACACTATACTTTTATGTTGCACAGAAAAATAACAGCATAAAGTGAACTCTTGATAGAATTGTTTGGTGTTTATTTGAGCAATTCTATTTTTTTAATCTATAAGAGAAATCTGCGATGAGCAGAGGACTGCAAAAATAATTTTGCTGCTAATGCATAATTATCGTGTTTGGCAGGAACAAACAGTTCCTCCCCAACTAATTGCTCTGTGCAGCCCATTTAGACGAGAGTCTGGCTGGAATGACACTATCAAGGGAAGCAGAGGAGCCCTTGAAATGAATGAAAAGTAGCCCTGATATTGCATTTCTTGTGAAATCGAGAGTAAATTCTGGAATGGGTTACATAACCATTTTAATACTCAGGTGTCAATAGCTCTTTTCTAAACAGGAGCGACATAGAAAATGGGTCAAAACGTTATTAGGGTATACAGAAACGTGCAACTTCCAACACAAACCCTCTTTGTCCCGCCCTCCCTCGATACTATTCGCGGACAGCACTGATTGACACACATTTGCGCCAATCAGAACACAGCGACGGGGCTTTGAGCCTGCCTTCGACATTGGATTGCACGAATGAACTGTCAATCTAAATTTAATCGTCTCCTTTGCTGTCATCCTCAATTAAACGATGTATACGTGTTCATGTGTGTCTTGCAACTGAACTAGCCACGATTATACGGAGAATATTGTTGAAATCGATGTAAATATCAAGCAGTCGTGTTGGACACATCGATTTTAAGTACACTCGCTTATATATGCGAGAACGGTGCTCGCTTAAACGTATTACGTGTGATTTGCGATATAATCCAGCGAGTTACTTACCTATTAGTTGACCCACGGGTGTAGAAAATGGGTTTCCTGTGAAAAACTCCATCCTCCGAGGGTGTCTGGTGCTCAGTGTTTCGACTTTGGGCTGATGATCAGCTGGAGAGCTAAAACAAACTTAACCGATTACATCATCTCTTAAAGTGACAGTAGCACTGGCGGGGATTTTCTAAGTATACACTGTGTGCTGCGTACTCCGTTGGTTAGTATGTAAAACAGAATGCATTGAGCATCAATAGACGTTTAAAACAATATTATGCTACGGTTTTGTCTACTCCAGCAGTGGTAAGCTTATTTGGCATGTTTAATTCAACAAGTGTCAACCTTTAGCTATCTTAAATTGGAGATTAAGGCAATTTTGTATCATTTGAATCAAAATAAAGGTAAAATGAGAGAATAATGAATTGAGAACAAGGATTTTTTTTAATTGCTGCTGATATACTCAGCAGCCTATATACAACTTTTAACATTGATTAAATAAAATGCTAAAAAGAAGACTAATTGAATATTGACATACCAAAATAAAATATTAAGTGACAAAAGAGCCCACTGCAAACAACTACTGATACTCCTTCATCTCACTGAAAACTAAATGATGAGTGTGAACACACTGCATTGTGAGATAAATGCACATTATGGTGGAAGTTGTAGTAGGTCATCTAGGTGTTTAGTGCACAAAATTCACATATTGTGCACAGTACATACTTTTTCTGGTTGCATATTGATTCTTATTGTTTGAAAATAGAAGTGGAAAGTCTTATTACCATGGAGTTATGCATAAATTACTGTATAAGGTGTGGTGCTGTGAAATGCAGGCCCTGCCCTTGTGTGTTGCCCACATGATTTGATTTGAGAGTTCATAACAAAAGCAGTCTGCTGACCTGTCAGGGTGTGTGAGCTCTCACAGAAAACATTAGTGTATAAGACGCACTTCTTTTTGGTCTTGCAAAGACTAGAATCAAATGATTATAGCAGGTATTATAAAAACTGAGTGAGGTCAAGCTAATTTTGATGCAAGTCAGACTATCGCATCGGTCTGCAGTAATATTAGTACTTTTTGTCTCTAAAGGTCAACCACAGTCACGAAACCAT
Source organism: Enteromius argenteus (assembly GCA_032357425.1). Classification (NCBI taxonomy): domain Eukaryota; kingdom Metazoa; phylum Chordata; class Actinopteri; order Cypriniformes; family Cyprinidae; genus Enteromius; species Enteromius argenteus. The sequence continues at coordinate 18,899,244 of JAUCMR010000071.1, forward strand.
TAACAGACCATGTCAGGCCTTCTAGTTTCAGATAATAAGACATTTAGTTGACATACACAACACACTGCTTTGTATGATGATAACATTTCATCTTTTGCTTAATTTCTTTTTATTCTCTTTCAACAACTAAAGTGGGCAGGATCATACAGAGGTGCAGTATGTAATTTTGGCAGCTAGCGGTTAAAATGTTACTGTACTGTAATTCTGGCCCTATTGAATCTGCCCGAAATGCACATTTCAGAGTAGAATTACTGGCTATAACATTGTTTTTCTGAGAAAAAGCTATGTAAACATAACATGTTTCCTAAATATCTACAAACATATCATGCTATTTTTGGCTTTAGAAGAGTCAGAAGAGACATACAGCACCTTAAAACAGTTTTTGCTACTTAATTATTATTATTTTTAAAACCATGATGCCTTTAAATCAAAAGTTTGGGGTGATATTTAAATAAAATAATAACATACATAAAAAAAAAATATTCATAAGAATGTATTAAATTGGTCATTTGAAACAAATGCTGTACTCCTGAAACAAAGAACAACATTAACAGGCTATATAAGAACTATTATTAATATAATCGAGTCGATGAACGTTTGTGAGGAACCACATGGTGGTGTATGTCTCTGTGTGAAAGTCTACCGAATAAGACAGAGCAAGAGCAAACCAACCTACACCTGTGGTACTGATGTGAAATAATTACTGCGCTTGTTAAGGTCAGAAATTCACATTACACTACAGAGAGATACTGTATTCAAATGGCAGATTCTTCTTCTTCTTTTTTATTTCATGGTCTTTAATTTGTCCTAGTGTTGCATGTCATTTCAGATAGGCTAATTCTGATATCTAATAGCAGCAAGAAAATGACAGCTGAACAGCAAAATAATAATTATTTTTGGCGTGTTGATTAGCATACCTGAGAAAATTTCAAAGCTTTTCACACAGTTCTTCATTAGAGGCAGAACTCACAAGAACATCCTCCTGTAATTAACTTGGTCACGAATGAGTCAGTTATGACTCACCGCACATTTCTGAGTGTGATGCAGATCAACAGAGGAAAAGGTTGAAAGCCAAATTTGAAAAAAGAGAGAGAGGGAGAAAACACATTTTGGTAAGACCCAGCTAATAATTAAAATAAAGCAAATCTATAACTAAATAACTGATTCCCTAAGTGACAGTAAACACTGTAATAAAAACCTTCTATAAATGCTGCTATTTTAAATGTTCTTTTCTTTCCATTCAAGACACCTGAAAAAAATGTGTCGTGGTTTTCACAAAAATATTAAATGGAACAACTGCTGATGATAATAATAAATGTTTGATACTAATTGATAATAATAATAAATGATAACAATTGACAAAGTAGTAAATCAGCATATTAGAATGATTTCTCAAGGATCATGTGACACATAAGACTGGGATAATAATGCTGAAAATTCAGCTGTAATATCACAGGAATAAATTACATTCTAAAATATATTCAAAACAGATATCTTATACTGTAATAATCTCAATATTACTGTTCTACTCTATTGCTGATTAAGTGAATGCAGCCTTGGTGAGTCTTTTTTCAAAAATATTCAAATCATTCAGGCCCCAAATGCTGTGTATCTTCAAACAGACAGTTTTAGGAGCTCTAGAAAAAAAGTAAAAGGAAAATCCTCCACAAGTCAATAACCTGTGAAGATAATGGACATAAAAACACTGAAAACCTTTGTTTGGTCTTGGCAGAAGCACATAAAGCCAGGGAAAAACTCTTGACAAGAATAAAAGTGTTTTTATGGCGTCTTTGAGCAGAGAGCTTTTTATAAGAGTCGATAACTCATTTGAAAAATGAATCAGCTTTTCATTTTTCAGCTGAATGTCAATAATCGACCTTACTTGACGATGCTGTCACCAATTAGGAGATATTATTATGAGTTTGATAATTCTGGGGTGATCTTGACAGCTGAGGTAAACATCACCCTGCCAGCAGCGACAGGGGAAATGAGCTGGATTTCCCTGCAGCTGTGGACAGAGTTCAGCCAATCAACACAAATGTCACAGACGCTGGATCCTCTGTGAGAGCTTGATGAAGAAGAATCGGCCATGTAAACTGAATCCTGATTATACTGTGCAGAGCAAGAGTCTGGTCACTCAAAACACCAGCAGATTTGACATCAGCAGTCATTTATTGGCTATAATTTCTTGGTTCCTTCCTGCCGGATCCTGTCAATAAAGACACACACTCAGTGACCTTGCTTTATTAAAAAAGAGCAATGCTAGTGCTCAGGATGATATTTGTTGAGACTATTGAGGTATGGAGACTTGACTAATGTGAAATTAACATAAAATCACTCTTTTCATAATATAGGACAATAAATCATTTTAAGAAATGGTCAGTGAATGTTGACCTTCAAACATAAGATGTTGGATATTGTAAGATGTCTGCTTTACTATTCGCTTTCTATTATGTTTTTGAGTTTGATTATCTTGGTTTTGCTCTTTATATAAAAGATAATGTAACGTGTCTGTAGTATATTATACACTAAAAGACAATGAAGCATCGGTTCATTCATCATAATTCTTTTATATTCATTAGTGGAAAAATATCATTTAGGGGCATGAAAATAACAACAAGCATCAGCATGAATAAATCACTGCACAGCTAGGCAGCATAGTACATTTCTGTGCATTATATTAAAATATATGTTTGCAGCACATATTAACAGACAATTACCACCAGCTTCACAATTTTATATCTTTTTTCAAAGATAAAATACTTAACTTTTTTTTTTGTAGTTAATACGTTGCACAAATACACCACTATTCTGATGTTTGGGGTTGGTATGATTTTTAAAAATATTTTTTTAAGCTTACTAAAGTTACATTTATTTGATGAACAATATAGTAAAACAGTAATAAGGTGAAATATTTATGTTTTAAAATGAATTTTCAGCATCATATTGTCCTGAAAAAAATCATTGTGTACTGCTTAATAGTTTTTGCTGAAACTGTGATACATTTTATTCAGATATTTTGTTACATTATAAATATCTTCACTGTCATTTAATGCATTTTGCTTAAAAAAAGTATGAATTAAAAAAAAGTGAATTAAAAAAAAATCTTACTTAGCCCAAACTTTTAAACTGTATTGTACACAATTTGTACATATAAATACTGCTATTAATACTAAAGCACATTACAGTGGAGAAAGATAAAGCCATTTCCTTATTAAATGTGGCAATCAACTAAAATTGGGTAAAATATAAATATATATCTGTTTTAACTTTCAAACAAATTTGTTTTATGTCAAAATACATACTGGGCACCACAAAACTATGCAGCTTTCATCAGTATCATAGTTAAAAATGAAGATGAAATCTGTGAAGGTAAAAGTCAGAAGCAAAGGTGAACATTCACCTTAGTAAGCAGATCTTCTCTGATGATCTCTTGTTTAATTATACACCATCATTAAAAAAAAACATGCTCCTCGGTACTACAAGCATAAGAAACATTTGTTAGGGTTTATTATTTTACCTCCAATCCTTGTCACTATGAATTAGTTTTTATTTTTAGTATTTTAAACTATAAGTAAATTTGTTTTTGACATTTTTAAACAGGTATTTCAGTTTTCATTTTCGTTATTTTATGACTAAATGAAAATGAAAAATGTTAGATGAAAGATGAAAAAAAATACGATTTTTTGACCTGATACTTTTATATGTGATTTTATGTTGGTCTAACTGGAGAGATTTTGGACAGAGCAGCTCCTTATCGCCCTCCGTATCAAATATTGACAGAATCTTCATTTTTAGGTGAACTATTCCTTCAAAACCCAAGGACAATGTCAGTATTTTTGGTGACATACATTGTGGTTGGGTAGTGATGCAACTCCTCAACAGATAATTTAGTCTTTTTTAAGAAGGAAGGGAGGAAATAATGTGCTAGCAAGAGCAGGAGCTTAACAACGGCTCATGGGAATTCTGCAGCTGAGCCTGACGTAAGTCTGCTTTAAAAGAAGAGTTCACCCAAAAATGAGAATCCTGTCACAGTTTACTCATCCTTATCCAGACCAGTATGAATTTCTTGCTTCTGTGAATCACAGAGGAAGATTTTTCGAAGAAAGCTGGTATAATTATCATTAAGGTTAACCAAACCTTTTGGTTACCAACATTCAAAACATTATTCTTTTTGTGTTCAGCATTATGGGTGAGTAAATGATAACCGCATTCTCATTTTAGGGTGACCTATGCCTTTAAAACTACACCGTATCCCAGCGATAATTCTGGATGTCTTCTCGATTAGATTAATGCAATAATTCTTCATAATATGCACATCAGTTTGGCGCTCATGCACTGCCGTCTGTTCTGAAATGGAATGTGTAAGAGTGCTTGAAAATATTGTGCTGAATCACTGATCTGAGGGCTTGTTTACTTGTCTCTCTGTCCTGTTTTACAGTCACGTATCTACATGATGGAGCAGGTGAAGCCGCAGCACTCTTTCAGCAGGGTGACACCTGTCTTGGTCACGTACGGAGACGAGGTCTGCTGGGCTCTGGACGTCACTCTCTTGTCCTTGGTGTGACCTGAATGAGAGCGAGCGAGAGAAACGCTGTGACCTTCTCTGAATCACACTCTCAAGCATCTCTGAACACCGCAGAGCATCAGAGGTATATTCATCCCAGAATATTCACACATGTATTGGGCTTAAAAAAAAGGAAAGTGCTACACAACTCAATTTAAGCGAGTTGAATTACTTGAACATAACCGTGTTTAATCAAGTCAGGTTCACTTTGGTAAAACTCAACCGAATTGACCTAAGTCAGATTTGAGATGAACTGAACTAATTTGAAAAGCACAGTTCATATAATTTGAGTTGATTTGAATTGAACTGAACTGATTTCGCTCAGTTCAATCAAGCAGTTGAGATTTGGTATAAATGTTAAGAGAAATCTCGGTTGCTTGATTTTTATATTATCAGCTATATTATCATCCAGCAATATATTAATATTTGGATCTACTGTATACAAATAGCACACTCACATAAAGTAATATACTGTACACTCTCAGAAATAAAGGTGCAGAAGCTGTCACTGGGGTGGTACCTTTTCAAAATTAGGTTGAAAATGCACACTTTTTAGTATGAATATGTACCTTTAGGGTACCAAAATGGACCTTTTGAAAAAGTACTGCCCCAGTGACAACTTTTGTACCTTTATTTCTTTAGTAAAAAAATGAACATTTATCTACATGCTGTACATACAATATACTTGCATAGAGCAATTTATATAATCTAACACATCTCAACTGCTTAAGTGCTTGTATCAATGCAAAATGTTTACGATTGACCAGTCCTAGTCTACTTAATATAACTATAGGGAATTCATATTTTATGATACTACAAACAATAACATCATAATTTTCTGTAAAGCTGCTTTGTTAAAAAAGCGCTATCTAAATAAATCTTGATTCACACTGAACTGTGGAATAGAGTTGGATATGTTTGCTTTGATTGAAAAGCTCAGTTCAAGCTTTTTTAAAAGCAGCACTAGGATTATGAAATATTTCTGTATTTCTCTGCAATGTTTCAAAGTCTCACCACAACACTGATTAGTATTTGACTGTGTTCTCTATCATTTATAATCAAGCCTTCCCACTTTCAGTGACATTCATGTACTTCTGCACTATTCATTCCGGTTCTGAACGAGCATGTTAGTTTTGAACTAAAAGAAAACAAATGAAGACAGCTTATTAACACCCCGAGAACAGAATTAACATTCCTGCTCCTGACAGTACCGCAACATAAGCAGATTCCTTATTAATTTCTCTAGTTTCCATTTTCATTAAACTTGAGCAGGCAGTGAGTAAAACAATTAGAGAGACGCTCAAAGAATGTATTATTATGTTAATTTGTGCATTCGACACTGAAAAACGGAGGTTTAAGAGCTTGGCCTTGAGCTCACAGCTCCACAGTAACACACACATACATACTTTTCATGCTGCACCTGTTGGGAAATTTGGTCTGTAGGAAGTCAGCCATCTCTTTGTCCTCTTCTCGCTCTCTGAGTGGAGAGTAACAGGCGTCAATACATACATACATACAACAAATACATACAAATACATAAGTCAGGATACATTTTCATGTGCACATGCCATTCAAAATCTTAGGGTCAGTAAGATTTAATTTTTATGTTTTTTAATGTCTTGTGTGCTTTTGAAAGTCTCTTGGGCTTAACCAAAGCTGCATTTATTTGAAGAGAAATACAGTAAAACAGTAATATTGTGAAATATGATTAAAGTAACTATTTTGTATTTGAATTAGTGCTGTCAAATGATTAATCGCATACAAAAAAAGTTTTTATGTGAATACACACACATACATTTATTTTGAAAATATTTACATGTCTATATTTATATTCATATCATTTATGATAAATATACAATAATATATTATATATAGATTAATATATAAACATAACATATTTTTCTGAAATACATGCATGTTTGTATTTATATATACATAATAAATATACACAGTACACATTCAAATATATTGTTTAAACAAAAACTTTTATTTCAGATGCGATTTATCGTTTGACAGTAATACGTTGAATATGTTAAAATGTAATTTATTTCTGTGATTGTAAACTGTATTTTCAGCATCATTACTCCAGTCTTTAGTCAGAAATCACTCTGATATGCTAATTTGCTGCTTTTAAGAAACATTTATTAATATTATCCATGCTGAAAACAGTTGTGCTGCTTAATATTTTTGTGGAAACATTTTTTTCAGGATTTTTGATGAACAGAAAATTTTTTTACTGACACTTTTGATCAATTTAATACATCTTTGCTAAATAATAAATAAATATGAAATAAATAATAGTATTCATATACACCATTTGTGAATAAAACTAAACCTTATTTTGAAATGGTTACTTTAATTTATTTCAAACTTAAATTAATTAAATAAATAAAACAGATTTTTAAGGCTTTAGATTAGTGCCGTCAAACGATTAATGGCGATTCATCGCATCCAAAATAAAAGTTTTTGTTTACATAATTTATGTTTGTGCACTGTGTATATTTATTATGTATATATAAATACAAACACATCCATGTATATGTTTAAGAAAAATGTGTTATTTTTATATATTTAATATAAAATAAAATATAAGAATATAAATGTATTAAAGTAATTAATTTCAAAATATATACTGAACAAGTGTGTTTTTATATACATTATAAATATGTACAGTACACACACATATATTATGTAAACAAAAACTTTTATTTTGGATTATTCGTGATTAATCATTTGACGGTGCTGCTTTAGGCTGGGTACACACTAAAAAATTTTTTCAAAATGTGACAGACCACAAACACTAGGACAAAAACTCCTAGATTTCACAGTTTTGCTCCTATAGTGTGTGGTGTGCCGCAATGTGACAAAGAGCACAACACACACAAACAGATTTTCAACCAGAGTCCTGACTGTGAACACAAAAAAATCTTGCAAAATCTCTTGAGACTTGACAATAAATATGTTTTACAGGACACCTTGTATAAACACTCTCTTGCCACAAATCGACGAGCTGATCCTCCATCTCTGCTGTCTAAAATCCTTTCGTGCTGCGCTTTGAGTGCATTTGTTATTATGCTTCGGTCTTATGTGAGCTGGCTTTCTGATTGGATATAGTTTCCTTTCACGTGATAATCTTCAGATCATATGCGTGTTTGTCCTCGGGGTTCCCCCCACACATCACGATTTTAGATCGTAAATATTCAACATGTTCAACATCTTCAATCTAATCAAACTAAGCTTTGTACAAAGCCATTGTTCTTGTTCAGTTATTGTTTTTTCCCCACAATGCCACAAATATTGACAATTTTTTTACAGTCCCTGAAACGTAAAACCAGAAACACACACAAACAACTGTGAAGTGAGACACCGAGCATCAACCAAACATTCACACTCAAACGCCAAACAATTAATTATTCTCTTAGCACATCGGTTTAGTGTGCAAGCCGAGAGTGTTTGACATCTCTCTCTCTCTCTCTCTGTCCACCATACATCCGTGTAATAGCTGCTTGTCATGTGGGTGACAGCGGCTCATTTATCCCATGAATAAACTGTGAGGACTTCATTGGTGTTGGGCTCTGATGCGTGCGTCACTCACAATTACTCACTCACACACACACACAGTCGTGAGGTCTTGGCAGATGGCAATCAGCCCAACCCACCGAAAAAACACATCTCTTTTCTTTTTTCCATTACTTTCTTGCCTGCAAATCAATCATTCTGGTTTCTCAGAATCAAGCCGCTGGGACCGTCTGTGAGTGTGATCCGAGGTGTGTGTGTGTGTGTGATGGCCGTGGTGAGGTAAAGGTGGATTATTGACTTCAAGTGGAGGGTAATTGGATTGCAGTATCTTCACAAATGAGGGAACAGCCACAAGAGGCACAAAACACATTCTTGGGGCCGACAGTCATGCATGCTAGCAGGCAATCTGAAGGGTCCTGTCCCTGAAGTCCAGTGGCTCTTTAAAACTGACCTGAGCCTCTCAAACTCCATGTCGTCTACTAGAAAATCCCGCGTCTCCACCAGCTTCTGGATCTGCTGAAGTAGTTCTTCCTCACGCTGTCTGTCCTCATTTGACTTGTCTTTGTCTGCAAAAGACATTTGAGCAAACATAGACATAAAGGCATTTACAATGTTATAAAAAGATATCTATTTCAAATAAATGCTGTTCTTTTGAATTTTCTATTAGTCAAAGAATTTAAATGCACCACAGTATCAACAAAAATATTTAGCAGCACAAATGTTTTCTGCATTCATAATAATAAGAAATGTTTCTTGAGCAGCAAATCAGAATGATTTCTGAAGGATCATGTTACACTGAAGACTGGAGTAATGACAAGTACATTTTAATATTTCACAACATTGCATTTTTCATCAAATAAATGCAGCCTTGTTGAGCAATAGACTTGTTGGTAACACTTTACAATAGGGTGTCATTCATTAACAATAATTAATGAATAAACAATGTGCACTGCATTTTTTGCACTCTTTATTAATCTTTGTTAGGGTGTACTCACACTAGGCAGTTTGAACTTTGAACCGTGCCCAAGTGCGTTTGACCACCAAAGCACGGTTCGTTTGACTAGTGTGAGTGCTCCAAACCGTGCCCGGGCGTGGTTCGTTTAGCCGTCCCTGGCCCGCTTGGAAGAGGTGTGCAAGAGCATGGTTCAGTTGGACTCGGGTGCAGTTCGCATGTAGTGTGAGCGCTAACCGTGCTGAAGCATGGAACAGGACGCGTGACGTCACGTTTTTGCAATGCTCCAAAACCGACAAAAGCGATATACCTGTTTAACAATAGGCTGTTAGAGGGCTGTGGACCACCGCGGACCAAACGACTAAAAATTACTATCCACAAAGTAAACAGAGCGTTGGACTCCATCGCGGTCAGCAAGAGCACCGCTCTTCCTGTTTATCCTGAAACTGTTGCACTATAATGACGTAAGTGTGCTCCGGCACGAATGCTGAAACCCAATGTGAGTGCAGGCCAGAGGGGGAGTGGGGAGGGGGGACAATCGTGCTCGGGCCCGGTTCACAGCAACCATGCCTAGTGTGAGTACACCCTTAATGTTAGTTGATAAAAGTACAGTCATTTATTATTTGTTCATGTTAATTAACTGATATTAACAAAGAAAACTTGCGGCTTTTTGGTTGTGAGACTGTGTTGATAGATTTTGCTATCTAAAAATAGCTGCATTTTCTTTGCAATAATAATTGATATATGCTATTCATACTTAATTTATAAATAGTGGCAGATATGCATTACATTATGAAACAATAAAACAACGTATTAATGAGTATAAATGACCATGTTTATTAAAATTATTAAAAGGATGCTGCTTTATTGGGACAATAAAT
>JAUCMR010000071.1:18910445-18920804 GCA_032357425.1 Enteromius argenteus
ACAAATTACAAAATAGTATTTTGTATTTCAAATACGTATTTTAAATACATGTATTTGAAATACTGCCCAACCCTGCTTGCAGTGCTATAACAGCTGCACGACTTACGTCGCTTCAGTCAAAGTAACCTGAAGTAACGCATATACTGTATATACACGGCCCTGCCCATTTTGGTGGGCTTCGGTGGGAACCGCAGCCATTGGTACGTGCAGCACCGTTGCTGAGCCATTGGTTCATATTTTTCCAATGCACAAACCAATGGCCATGCAGTTTCACTGTGTGATTGAATAAGGCTTCAGTTAGGAGGAAAAAAGGAGTTTTCCCATAGCGTTTTTAGCAGACGCAGTACTCATTCCCGTGTCTCAGAGAACCAGGGATTTAATGACGACTGACCAGTGATGACTCACACATGTTAAATGCACAAATACAGAACTTAGGTCAAGTTAGAACAACTAAAAACAGGAAATGCATGCGCATGACGTTCAAGTTTCTCTTTTTTTTTTAACAGCAAAGGTTAATGTCACAGACGAACTTCTTGTTTTACCTCTTTGGTGGTAACTCCGCCTACACCTATAGCGTTTTTTGTTGTTGGTGGTGTTTTTTTTGTTTGTTTGTTTTTTTGTGCACATAAAAAGTATGGTACAGTAGATTGATTGTCATCAGTCAAGCTCCTTGTCTTCTTATCTTCTCATTTTGGGGTGAAATGAGAATAAGACAAACTGTTATAACATGAAAGCCACGTGTGAGGTGTTCTCAGTTTTGCGGTATATGAATAGGAAGTAAACTGTTTCCTCACGTAAGCTACAACAAGAGCTGTGTGCAGACATACAAAAAAATCCTTTTATGCATCTGACTGAGGTATGAGGGTTGCAGAGTAATATTAGAAAGCAAATGTGGTTTTATTGGTTTCTAAAAAAGGAGTAAAACGTTTGTTTATTTATTATTCATTAGTTCATTCACTTATTAATTTCCTTGCTTACTTTTTGGAAAAAAACATCACTTCTCCAAATTTAATCACTTTATCAATCGATTTCAAAGACGTCACTCACTGGCAACGCTGATTGCAATGGGAAGTGCTCCAGTGACGTGATGTGGTGTAGGTTGTGTGGGCAGGGCCTCAATCCACAGCGCTCCTCTGTCGTCTGTGAAGTGTGAATGAAGTGAAGCGGCTTTGCATCATACAAACAAAGGTAAGCTGATTTAAAGTGTTCAGTGAACGTTCAGAACATACTCTATTGAATCTCGTGGCACAAAAATCTGCCTCCAACAAATTTATTCTTATGTGTTAGTAAAAGTATGGCGACGCAAATGTATTTTTACTAATTGTTTACGTCAGGCAAGGTGCTTTACATTGTGTCACCATAATGGATCTAAATTATTTGTTAGTTAGTTGACAATTTTAATATAGTCATTCAAAATGGATGCTGTTATATGCATTTAAGGTGAGCGTGATTTCACCAAGTACAAGATGTTCCTGGATCAACATCCTTGTTGATCCTGGAACAACATTCCAATCAACCAATCAGAATTGAGGAATAATTTTTCTGGAAATATCTGTTTTAGGCTTATGATCAGGGTTAGGTGCTTCTACACCCTTGTTAATCAGCTATCATTTCCCACTGATTTTAGGAATACATTTTGGGTAGGGTTAGGTTTAGGGGTAGGGATTGGGATAAGTTTATATTTTTGGACAGTAATGTTGATCCAGGATCAACAAAAGATGTTCATCCAGGATCATATCTTACTTGGCAAAATCACAAATGATAGCCTAAAATAAAATAATAAAATTTTAAAGCACTCGCTCAGAGAAATGAAGATTTAAAAAATACATTTATAAAACAGAAATGTATCCAGCATGACCAGGCAGGGAAACCAAACAAAAACCAGCCAACCAGCTTAGGCTGGTTGTATCTGTTTTTAGGCTTTATCTGTTTGTCATTAATAAGTAAAGATCAGTTTTTAAATACTACCTGTTAGATTCAGATCTTTGAAATCCCCATGTGGGCAATTTTTTAATCAGGCATTGTCCTCAATTCTATTTCTGTAAGTATGTAATTGGTCAGTGAAGAGAAACCATAATGACCACATCCATTTTTGATGAACCTCAGAATGCACTGAAGAATTCTTGATTCATTTATTCATTCATGGATTTGTTCATTCATTCTTCCTTAAACTCTTAATTGGTCTCATGTTCATTGTTGGCCCTGTAAATGATCTGTATTGTTGTTATATAGTCCGTCATTATATCTGTCACAGACGGTTCCCTTGTCTTCATATCAAATGTGATATGAAACAAGGGTGGAGCTTGAGTATTGACCTCCATAAAGATATAATGTCTGGTTTTACTACTACTGCAGTTTGTGACAAGCATAAGTTTCTGAGCAATGTGGGTCTTTCTGCTCTGTACACTGGTGTAAGGTGAAAAAACGACAGTCTAAAAATAGCCACTAAGCTACACATTTGTATAGCAGGAAACCAAGCGAGTATAGTCTGCAGTCAGTCTGTGTAAGAGAGAGCAAGAAACACACCATTTGAATGTCAAGGCAGCGAAGTGCCTGTTTCATCCTTTTAGCAGAGGTAGGCACTAATACAGATGATCTGACAGGAAAAGAGACTTCCTTATGAGCAAGACTGTTTTCAGGATTATTGGAATACCTTCAGTTTTCAACTGGGATTGCCACAGCTTCACAGTTCCTTGTAGGAACAGCGGTTTTATGCATAGAAGGTAGGAATTTACTGTGCAACTGTTTTGCATGTTATTTTTGTGAAGGTAGTAGAATAATAATCAACAAATAATTAATTAAAAGTATAGGGTGTAGGAAGAAAGCAGAAGCATTGGTCTTTGCACAGCGTCAAAATGATAAAAATTAGGCTGTTTAGTGCTTAAGGTTCGGCCCTCAATCAAGGGCCGACCCGATGCAATGGCAAAATACTCAGAATAGGGAAGTAACCTTAAAATAAGCGAATAGTTATAAATGAGTATGTGGCATTAGCTGTGCATTTTGTAAAGTCGTACAACTGTATTTTTTTTGTGTATATGAATTGTAAGATAGACAGTCCTGTAAAGCTGCTTTAAAATTTTATGCATCGTAAAAAGCGCAGCACAAATAAAAGGGAATTAAAATTACTCATTAAGTTTATTAATAGCACGATAAACTGCACAGCCCCAACACTATGCAGAATTAATGCATGAAAAATGTACGTTGATTTACTGGTTGAACACACAGAACAAACACTTTTAAAAGTAAAGTACCGTACAGCCTTTGACATGACAACAAAAGATGTAGGAAGCATATTCTTCTTCTTTTTTAAAGTTGCTTATTCATTTTGCTATCCTGTGCGAGATTATGTGATTAATTGCATTTTATTATTTGCATTTTATGTCGTTTTTTGCCCTGCCATCTGTGGCCTGTTTTTGGGTTGGGAAATCATCATTTGAGAATTACTAAATGAATGTGTTCAATGCTCATTTATTTGTTCGCTGTAGATATATTTCCATGTATTACACATGATTTATGAGAAATAACAACTTTTCTGTCAATATGAAAACCCCTGAGGTTTTCACCCTTTTGCATTCTGCTTCCTGTGCCGAGAACTGTAGGGTCTTTTCTGCATCCGCATTTTGTCACACTGTAATCTCGGTGCTGGAAAGGGGCATTACATGCAGAAGAAGTATCTCGTGCCAAAGTAGTCACATTATCAAGTTCATTCAAGTTTTGCGTGCGTTATGATATATAGCTGATGTGTCTGTGTGCTTACACAAGAGCATGTTCTCTCTTTTTTTTGTGCTTGCAGACATGAAGGACCTTTCTAACTGACTCATCCATGTCATGTGGATATTATCTGAGCTGAACCCCACCATGGAAGAAACATGTACTGAAAACACTCTTTCCTGGCACTTGCTACTCTGTTATAGATTACTGAGTTCTGTTTCATACATTACATTTAGTTTTATTATTGCACGGAAACGTTCTTTCCGAGGGTTTGATATTAATGTTAAAATATTTATTTAATATTGTACACTATGGGAGTACATATACTATAAAGTACTCCCATAGTGTAGTACATTATAAAAGTTAAGGGTCAGTAGGATTTTTGTTTATATAAATGAAAAATGAAAATAATAATAATAATGTATCACAGTTTTTCTTCAACAATATGAAGCAGCACAACTGTTTTCAACATTAAAAACAGTAAGAAATGTTTCTTGAGCAGCAAAACAGCATTTTAGCATAATTTCTGAAGGATCATGTGACATTGAAGACTAATGGTCACAGAATCACAGGAATAATTACACTTTATATTATATTAAAATAGAAAATGCTTATTTAAAATTGCAATAATATAGTTTACAATAATGCTATATTTATTTTATATTTAAATATTTAGATGAAACCTGTGTGAGCTTTCCTAGTAAAAGAAAATGTATGCCAAGATTTGAAAGATATGAAAGATATTTAAAGTGTATCTGAAGTATTCTTGCAGTAGTTTCACTTTAACACAGTCAAATATACTTTGGTATATCTTTAGTTGAACTTTACCACGACTTCTGCGCATACGTTTATTTTAAGTATACCAGTTAAGTATACCAAAAGTACAATTCCAGTGTATTTTTTAAGCATGTTAGCACAAAATATATATTTTTTTCTCTATAAAAAGAGACTTAAAAAATCTGACCTAAAACTTTTTAAACAGTAGTGTATATATTAATACCTTTTCTTAAAAGTCTAAATCTGCTAATTTAAGATTGACTTGTTTGTGTTACTTGAGAATGAAAGGAGCTGTGTGAACTGTTTTGCAGTCGGTGGTGTGTCCTCAGTCGTGGAGTCTAGTCTCTACCACACTGTCCATTCCATCCTCAGAGAACTGGACGGTAAACCTCAGGCTGGATCAGCCTGCAATAAAGGTACCTGCTTTACGATGTCAATCTAAACTAAAAGGTAATACAAATCTATGCATTTTATGTCTCTAAAATGTGTCATGATATCCTGGAGATGTACATGTACGTGTATATTGATAGAGATGAAAGAAAATATCCTATTCCCTTTTTTATAAAGTGATTAATGGTACAGTTCGGCCAAACTATAATAAATTCCTTATTTGCTACTATTTGCTAATATGCACGCTAATAAGCAACTAATAGGTGTAACCGTAAAATAAAGTGTTTTCTTTTGGAGCTTGATATGATTGTTAATCATAATCACCCAAAAACACAAAACAAAAAGTACACAATTCAAGATTATATGTTGTATTGTTACATATATTCAAAAAACATATTTTGTGTGTGTGTGTGTGTAGGCATGTTGAGATGGACTCTGCATAACAGGGTGGACAAAAATCCATCTATCAGTGTCCCTCTTTTGAGGGTTCTCATAAAAGAGCTTGAAAAGGTTTGTTCCTCGCTCATTCTTTCAAGTTCTAGACATCAAAGATCTACGCAGAACATTCAAAGATTTTCACAGTGAATAATGAGCTGTTTTTTCCTTGATGCGATTGACTCCAGGCGGAGAGAATCGATTCCAAGATTCGCATTATTCCTTTACTTCACACACTCGTCTACACGGTCCTACAGGTCAGATTTCTAGCTTATTTTTCGCAGCGCCTGTGAATGCTTTGTTTGTTTTATTATTGTTTCCAGTCAGTGATACGGAATGCGTCTGTAAGCAAGTTCCCGGCAGATTTGTTATTGCAGGAACATTTCCTTGTATTTTAACTGGAAATCAACTTGATTGGGTTGTTTTTGAGCCGTGTGTGATGTGTGTTTCTCATCAGGGTTTTCTGCTTTATTTCAGTCTGTATTTATTCCAGAAGATCTATATCGAAGGATGTATTTTTGCCTGAAAAGTTTAGTTACGTTACCTGAACCCTACTGTGCAATCGCTCTCAACTATGCAAGACAGATGAAAATGGAACAAAATACACCAGGTAATTGTTAAACTGTTTCATTTATAGTAAGATGCACTCATTTATTTTGATTTTGTTTACATGAGGATTTATTTCTAACCACCATTCATGTGAAGAGACATCCGAATTTATCAAATTCATGACATTCAGAAGATGTACCAGAGATACTCAAATATTCTGTTTTTCGATACTTATTATTATTCTGTGGAAATCCCATCCTGCAGCATTCTTCAGGTGCTGTTTTTAATTTATTTTAGGAATACTGTATCAGAGGAGAGTCACTACTGAACACAATCTATGCAATCTTTATCCACTCCATGAGAAGTAAGTAGAACTTTTAAAAACAAACAGAAATCTTACCGACTCCACACTTTTCATGTGGTTCTATTTTGCAGCCGGTCCACCTTTCTTTAATTTTTGAACAAACTGTTGCTTGTTTCTGAATCAGATATTATTTCTCTTCTTTATTTTTATCATTTTTCATTGTTACCAATATACTATTCTTAATAACTAATTTCACCCACATATTCTGCCCACATTGTTCAGGAAGTCAAACCATAGTGACTCATTTACATTTTTCACATGAAATGAAGGTGTTTATTACAAGAAGGACATTTACATGCCTGTGCTCAATGAATTGTTTTATTCATAAATGCAAATGTTTGCATTTCATTGTCTCTGTATTCACCATGTGCAACTTTCTCTCCATCTTTCTTTCATCAGGGTGTTTGTGTTTGTAGACCCTGCTGTGTTTCCTCTGTCTCTGGTGAGTGCGCTCAAGGCTGATGTAGAGTGTGCGGAGCCTGGCAGACACTCAATGATCTACAAACGTAGAGTTTTACTCCACACGGTGCTAGCTGGATTAGGAAAGAAGTGTCAGGTTGAGCAGTTCTCACAGTCTCTAGAGGTATGTTTGTGTTAACATATGTAATATGCTTTATTTTCAAATACCCATCCCATAGGATTTATAATGGGTCAAAATAATTACATACACTACCACTGAAAACTCTGTATAATTTTTTAAAGACATCTCTTATACTCAACAAGACTGCAATCAGAAATCAGTCTAATATAATGATTTGTTGCTCAAGAAGTATTTCTTGTTACCAATATTAAAATAATATTTTTTTTGTGGAAATCATTATGCATTTTTCTTCGATGAGCAGCATTTTTTTGGGAAAAAAATTCGTAACCATGCAAAAGCAATGTCAATATAAAAGCTTTTTTGATCATTTTGATCATAATGAATTTTTACTCAATAAAATAAAACTGAAATAAATGTTTTTAAAAAGTTTTAAATGGTTTAATATACTGTAAAAAGTACATTTTATATTTATATATATATTTATATTACAAACATTCGTAATCTATGTGATAAAGCTACATATAATTAAATTTGATCCCGTAAATCATTTAAGACATCCATGTAGTCTTTGCTGAAAAAATACTATACTCCAAATAACTGCACGTTTTGTTCATTTCAGCATTTAGGTGAAGAGCTGGAGCTCCACTTCCAGGAACTCATCACCATACTAGAGCAGAGGACAGAAGATGGACCTTCTGACGATAATCAGTACAAAACAAGATTACAGGAGATCTACCAAGACATCCTGACTGCTGCCAAAGGTAAAAATGTCCTCACCACATTCCATTAAAACACTATTTAATCCTAACAAGCTTAAACATGTAGTTATTTCACATGTTTGTTTGTTTTAGATCTGTCATGTCCAGTCTCACAATCAGAAACTCAGCTGCCCAATCCTGAGGTCAGCTTCCATGTCTGGACCAAAGAGGATGAGATATGTGAGCACAGCTTCTGTTATTTCAACAAATGATTGTACCCTTAAAACTACGAAAAAATTAAAATGATTTAATTGTGGCTTTTATCTCACAATTCGGACTTAGCAAGTTTACATTCAATAAATAAATAAAAGAATACAGAAAATACAGAACAAACTGTAAATTTAATATGTTTTTTAATAAATTTTTTCACCTTTAACATACATTGATGACCACCATAACAACGCAGATGGTAAAAGATGAAGCCACATGAAGAATCAAAGTTCATAACAAGTAGCTTTCCCACAAGCAGAAGTATATTAATATACAGAAAGTGCACCGAGTCATTCACGGAAACATAAAACGCATTCATGCTAATAACACACATCACACTAAAATAATCCAATAAACAGTCATAAAACAACAGAAGATACATAATCCCCAAATGTACAGAACTGATAACAAATTATTAAGAAACAAAATACTTTCAAATGTTGAGGGAATTCTAGGAATATCAGTTTACATTTTTTATTTATTTTAATTGTTTTTTACAGTTTCTTCCTGTAACTTACTGTTAGCCTATTTTCATTAGCGTTTTTACAATATTTTACATTATATTCTAGTTAGGTTTTTTTGTTGTTTTTTGTTTTAAAATAATATTTTAGTTACTTGTTTTAATGAACACAATTTTTTTTATAGCTCACAATTGTGAGATGTAAAAATTGTGGAATTCTGAAATATAAACTCACAATTACGAGAAAAAAAATCTTAATTTAGAGAAATAAAAGTCAAAATTGTGAAATGTGGAAAACATGTTTGAATTGTGAGATAAAAAAAAAATGTTGATTACCTCTTCATTTTTTATTGTAAGATGTACGTGTAGAATTCAGAGAAAAACTAATTGTGAGATGTTAACTTAAAATTGCGAGATATAAAGAATGGCCATTTTTATTTTGTATTTGTGGTGGAAACAAATAAATTAATTGCAAGATGTAAACTCAACATTTAGAGAAAAGGGACAAAGGGTGTTTTTCTCTAAATTGTGAGTTTATGTCTTATCATTTTGACTTCATTTTCAGAATTGCATGAGAAATTACTTTTCTATGTTTTTATCTCATGATAAAAAAAAAAGCTTTGGCAAGACTTTAGAATAGGGAAGACTTATTTACTATTAACTACGACTTTTCTCTCAATAAACTCCTAATTTGCTGCTTATTAATAGTTGTTAAGTTTAGATATTAGGTAGGTTTAAAGATGTAGAATAAGGTCATGTAGAATAAGGCATTAATTTGTGCTTAATTAGCACTAATAAATGGCTAATATTCTAGTAATATGCATGCTAATAAGCAACTAGTTTAGAGAGTGTGTTACCCAAGTGTTAATGTAAAACAGATCCAACACAATGCATTTAACATTTTCTTTTGAATAGGGAATGAGCTGGTTAACTTTGCACTTATGGTTCCTGCGGACCGAAACTCTGCTTGTCTGGATGAGGATGAGTTAAAGCGCACCTCAGTCATGTCCACAGTGTCCACGGACAGCGGCATAGAGGGAGACATGCCCATCAGCGAGCTCTCCTCAATGATGCTGGAGTCTCAGAGCAACCCAGACGAGCAAAGCAGCTCTCAGGCCTTCTACAGGAGGCCGTGTGTGCGATGTCCCAAAGCTGGCAACAGAATGACGCTCATGATGGAGGCCATTAAGGGCAATGGAGGATACAGCCTCACTAAAGAGGAAAGGAACCTCACGGCTCGGATCCTTGTAATGGGAGACGACAGAACGCTAGGACGGCTCGCCAAGACTCTCCATACTATACGGTAAGATTCTTTTACACATTTTACCTTTGCATTTAAAAAACTAGTTGAGTCTAATTTGTGATGTTTTCATCTTTCCATGTTTGTGCTCAGGAAAAGGGAGGCGCGACATCTGCTGCTGACAAAGAGAGTGAATATGGAGATGTATTACATTCCAGTGACTGACCAGACGCTTTCTCCTGTTCAGGTTAAATAGGTTTTGCTTTAGCTTTCATTTAAAAAACACCAGCAACAACAGCTCACTGTAATGCATGTGCTTTCCAGGAGGGTGTTCCTGAAGACATGCTGACACTGGCAGGATATTTGGGAAGCGTGGATCCGTGGTACGACTGTAACATCAACAGTTTGGGAGCCATGATACTAAAACTGGCCCAGATGGTAATCATTTCACTTTTGAAGAGTCCACAATTTAAATGGGAATTGTTTAGAACATAATAACTCTGGTTAGAGTTCATTTGATCTATTCCGGGTCTTTTGCGGTTCCAATAACAATATTTGAATGGGAGAAATATGTAGAAAAAGATATTACATTTGATTGTTAAATTTTTTGTTTAGTAATGATGTAAAATAATCCTAAAAAATACTTCTCTTTATATTATTTATAAATAGTCCTGTGAGAACAGCACATCTTGTATCTTTATCATTTCTATAATGTGTGGAGTGGGAACTGAGAACATATTTCTCTGCTTGGTTGCTTGATTTACAGTGGGTACCGAAAGTATTCAGACCCCCTAAAATTTTTCACTCTTTGTTATATTGCAGCCATTTGCTAAAATCATTTATGTTAATTATTTTCCTCATTAATGTACACACAGCACCCCATATTGACAGAAAAACACAGAATTGTTGACATTTTTGCAGATT
>JAUCMR010000071.1:18920904-18938820 GCA_032357425.1 Enteromius argenteus
AAAAAAAAAAAAAAAAAAAAAAAAAAATATATATATATATATATATATATATATAAATTCCATATTGTTTTCTTCTCCAAGCTGTGAAGCGGCTCAGAGAAGCTGCGAACTCCAATGATATTGACACAGGTGAGAATCAATCATCATCGACAGACTGTTGTAGTCACACTTGATGCTAAGATTTGAAATTATAGTCGGTTCACTTTTTGTTTTCCAGTTCGTAGATTGCTGGAAGAGGACACTGATCCTTGTGCTGCTGATGACAAGGGCAGGACAGCCTTGCATTTCTCTTCCTGCAATGGCAATGAGAGTATCGGTAAGCTTGGATTAAAATTGTTTGGATTGCATGATGAGGTCATTTTATTGGCTTATTTTTTGGTACCAAAAAGTATTTAGCTACCCGAAACACACCGAAAATATATAGATATCATTGCATTGCATTGCAAATTTTCAAAACAACTGGCATTTATTTTCAAGTAAGTATGAGTTTGTTTCTTTATCAGAACAGATTTGGAGAAAAGAAGTGATGTGATGATACATTTCTCCAAATCTTTTCTGATGAAGAAACAACTCATCTACATCTTGGATAGCCTGAGAGCGAGTACATTTTCAGCATATTTTGGGCTTTTTCATTAAATATCTTCCATTTTCACGGTTCCTTTAAGTGTGGCTTAATTATAGAAATACCATTTGAGGCCACTATATTTCACCTTTTATCACTGTACTTAAACTTTTTCCACTTTCTCTTTCTGTCTTTACTTTTAACGACATAGTTCAGTTGTTGCTAAGTTATGGGGCTGACCCAAACCAGAGAGACAGCCTCGGAAACACACCGCTGCATCTGGGTAAGGATTTGCCAAAGCATAATTATGTACAATTAAATTTATGTTCAAAGCTTATGGTGAGTTAAATTACCTTCTACAGCTGCCTGCACCAACCATGTGCCTGTCATCACAACCTTACTGCGGGGAGGTACGATTGATTATTCATCAAAATCCTATTGATCTAGATATTTCTGCTATTTCTAAACAAAAACGGTACCTCTAACACCATTCACAAATCTAATTTACCACCATTATAAACGTCCCCTCAGGTGCCCGTGTTGATGCTCTGGACCGTGCTGGGAGGACTCCTCTTCATCTTGCCCGTTCAAAGCTCAACATTTTACAAGAGGGAGACTCACGCAGCCTAGAAACCCTCAGAGGAGAGGTCACACAGGTGATTAACTTCATGCACATAACGAAGAGATTGTGGACACTGACGTTCACGCTTCTTGTGAATATATCTGCTATGATGGTTGCTTGGGGTAAAAGCTTCTGCAAATGTGTAATGTAATGTAATGACTACTGGGTAAACATGAGACCAGCTGGTAAGGTGTATATAATGTACCCTGCCTACACTTTTCCTATGCTCCCATTGTGCATGCTCATATATGTACTGTAACGCAAAAATGAACCGGTAATATCTGAATATGTCTGTAGATCATTCAAATGCTGCGGGAGTATCTGAATATAATGGGACAGAGTGAAGAGAGAGAGAAACTGGAGCACATCTCAAACCAGCTGCAGAACACCCGCACCAGAGAACAGGTAAAACAGTCTGTGGATGAGTTTGTTTCTTCATCCGATTCGGATTACATCAGTCGCTCTCCAGATGGGTGCCGTCAGAATTAGAGTCCAAATAGCTGATTAAAAACGTCACAGTAATTCATGTGCTCATTCCCTTTGATACTTTAAAGAGGTTTGTTCCGTTTTGCATCTGCACCCTTTTAAACCTGGCGTATAAAAAGCATTTTTTAAATTAAAACGTTTATTATACCTTTAGGGATAAAAAAACAAATCTAAAAGCAGAAAAAACATCTGTGTGTGTTTGTTTATTTTTTTAACATCGTATTGGGATACATCAAGATTTTATGGCTCATATAGTATAATAAAGCAGAATGTTAATCAGAGGCCTACAAAAATATGCAATTTTGTGCAGTTGCTGATATTTATACAGCCAAAATTAAGATGGAATTCAGATCGCTTGTAATCCTAAACCAATGAAATCTTTTTAACAGCATAGCAGACTGCATAACGTGTAAAAATATCAGCTGTCACTGTATCTCCTAATAATATGTCTTCGTAAGATAATATTTAAATGCTTTGTTTCGTGTTTAATGCTCTGTAGTTATTATTGTGGGTGCTAAATATGATGGGAAACATGCAAATACAAATTCCTGAGGCCTGATGTGGCATATTTTATAATCACATTTTTCTAAAAGACGATTTGTGGATAATCAGGTAGAGTTGCTTCAGTCCAATACATGTTTATTTTCCAAATATTGTATAATGGAAAATGTACCACTGAAGGGGGCATTTAAAATTAAACTAAAAGTCCCTTTCTTGCTAAAAAATAAATGTATAAACTATCAGGAGTGTAGTAAACTGGACAGTGGGTTTTTTAGGAAAGTTCATGTTGATGATTTACAGCCCATAGAAATTTGCTTATCAGATACAGTAGGCTGGGGTTAATTCTACAGTTTTGTGTGTTTGATATCGTAGCTTTTATTCTTTCATGTGATCCACAGGTGGATGAGGTGACGGATTTACTGGCCAGCTTCACGTCTCTCAGTATTCAGATGCAGAATATGGGAGACAGGTAGAGATGGATGGAAGAAAAGAAGCCAGAGGATGAGACAACTGTGGGTTTTACTGGGAAAACAGGATAAACTATTTATATATGACATGCCTACATATACAACACAACTGTAATAATGGTTATTTAAATCCAACTTTGACTGAGAAAATTATAAATTGCCTTTATTTTAGTTTTGTTCCTAAAACAATTCTCATTCCCTTCTGTTATGCCTTTATTGTAGCCTGTTAAGTCAGTTTACTGTATATTCATATTTTGTAAGTGACCGAAAGACAGCCAAATAAATTACATAATGCCAAAAGTGTACAGTATGTGGACTCTTTGAATCAACGATGTAAAAAAAAAAGAATAATAAAGTATAAGCTGTGCATTTTCAAATCGATTTGTTATGGTGAATACCACTTATGCTAATGTTTAATGTCAGTGTTTGGTTGTAAAAATGGGGGCTTTCGTTGTTGTGATACACGCTCTGGTCTTAAAGTCCCTCCTCCTCATCTCTGGCTGCTTTTGTTGTTGACTCCCATCAAAGATGGCGTCGCGCGCCAACTAAACCCACAACCAACCCGAGGTAATATTTCACTCATTATTGCACAACACTTATAATATCTCCTCACAAATCGCATGCATTCCGTGCCATTTTTGCAGTGCTGTAGAAAGCTATAAAATTGCACAGTGGGAACGCACCGTTAATCGAGTTGTAACCCGATACCGGCCTATGTGCACCGCAGCCGCGGAACTGAGCGCGCCGGACGATCCGGCTGAGACGCGCTACACGTCCGCAGCTGCTCAAATCCTCTCGAGCTGAACCAGGGAAGCGCTGGGTCCCGATGAAGAGAGGGGAAGGGGGTGTGTGAGTGTGTGCATTTCTTCGAAAGTAGGCGGGAAAAGTGCAATAATGCGTGTTGAGGCTGATCTTGTCGTTCTTGTTGTTGGGATTCCTGCAAATGTCATTGGCAGCTTGACTAAAGTTGTGGCTGGAGGAGAGCTGATGTGTGCTGCAGATCCTGATCTGTCACTAATAAGTGTGTGTGCATTCTGTAGCACATTTTCAGAGTTGCTCAACGCTTCTTCATGCAGCGTTATTGCAATTAGAGGAAAGCTTTTATTAGAATTGGAAGATGAGGAGACTTAATTGTGTTTTTTGGATGAGTAGTTTTTTTCTGTGTTAGTGCTTATTTATTTGGTTTTATATCTTCGAGCATTATATTATATGGCATTCAAATGTTTTGTTTGTATAGCAATTTTTACAAAACATGTCGTTTTGAAGAAAACTTGTCACTTTTAGTCCATGATCAAATAGCTTTTAGGCTATTTGCATATTTCATTCTCATCCAAGGAAAGGGATATTTTTTAAAGTTATATAAGTTGCAAGCAGGCACCTATCTACATTTGTTTGTCTAGTAAAATGCTCTTTTGAATGAGAATGTAACTTCGCCTTAAAATGAAAATGTACACCCAAACTGTGGATGAGTTTGTTTCTTCATCAGAACAGATTTGGAGAAATATAGCATCATGGTACTTGTTCATCAATGGATCCTCTGCAGTGAATGGGTGCCGTCAATATGAGAGTCTAAACAGCTGATAAAACATCACAATAATCCAGAAATAAATGATACAAATACAGCCTATTAATTAATATTTTGTGTGAGCTTCCAAGTATAATATGAGTTCTCTGTCATTACTATTGCTTTCTTCAGTGAAAAAGTCATCTCATCTGAATCATGAGAGAAATAGTCACAGATCAAGCACCATTTACAATCAAAAACAGTGCTAAACAAATATATTGATGGTCTTTTTTTACTGGATGAAGCGTTATTATGGATCATGGATCAAGTTAAAACGCGTTTAAAGTGGATCTTACAGTTCTCACTTCACAAAATCTTAAATGATGGATTGGAGTGGCGTGAATTATAGTGATGTTTTATCAACTGTTTGGACTCATTCTGACGGCACCCATTCACTGCAGAGGATCCTTTGGTGAGGAAGTGATGTTATGATATGTTTCAACAAAGAAACTAACTTATCTTGGATGGCCTGAGAGGGGGTATGTTTTCATTTTTAGGGAAACTTTTGTGTAATATATACACTTTCATTGCTTAAACTACAAAAAGATGCTGATTTTGATGCTGAGAAACAAGTATTTGACTAAACCAGAGAACACTATAATATAAACAGTGTTAAATAATTATATTTAACAGTCTGACATTTAGTCTGCAAATAAAGTAGTGCAGATAGCTAGTACAGACGTGTAAGTTACATTAAAACCAAATGATCAGTTATCTGAGAGGGAAAGGTCATTGCAGAAAGTTTGTTTCAAATGCGGTGTTTTGTTGACTGATCTTGATGAATTGAATCTGTTCTTGTGCATTAGACTGACCAATCCCACCTGAAGGACCGGGACTGACCATGGCTTTTGAGGAGATAAAGAAGAAAGGAATGATGGGTAATGATTGTTAGACAGAAGCACCACGACACGCTCAAACTTGTCCAATCAAAACCTACTGTGTAAAACATGGTTTTCTTTGTAGATATTTCAGGGATGGAAGGAGAGGTCGGTCTTGTTGCGGGTCGCAGCCAAAGAGAGAAGAGGCGCTCGTATAAAGATCTGCTGAGAGAAGAAGAAGAAATCGCAGCGCAGGTGCGCAAAACCTCCAAGAAACACCACAAGGTAACGGCAGGGTGTTACGGTAACATCTAACATCAAGTTGCATTATATCAACAAGTGGTTGACAAGAGTCCGTTGATTGTCATCTATTGATTTAATATAATAACAGTATTCACCACAAAAGCTGATCGTAGACTTTTATGTTAACGCAACTTGATGTTTTGTTACCTAGGTAGATATGACTTCTGGTCTAAGAGGGATTTTGACCTGTTTTTTACTCGCAGGCCACTTGTCATTGATTCATTCTTAGGGATGCTGTGATCAGTGAGCTAATAATCACTTCCTGCGACTCGAGTGGATATCCCTGAACTTGCCCTGCCTCCTAAATCGACAAAACATTGTCTACTTTAAGACTTTAGCATTATTTTCATGCTATCACCAGTGTAATAAGATGAATAAAATGGAAAGATGATAAATTTACAATATTACTGTGTGTTACAAAGTGGAATACACTTTAGACATCTGTATAAAATAAATCTAGAGTAAAGAGCATTAATAGTAGGAGCTGTTAAACAAATATCACTGGCATCCAACAAAATGAAAAGGCAAGGAAAGTATACTTCCTTTTAAAGGTTTGAATTACATTTTACATTTTTTGTGTGTGTTTTTGAAAGAATTCTCTTATGTTTACCATAGCTGCATTTATTTGAAATACAGCAAAAAAATATTATTTCAATATAAAATTGGTGTTTTCTATTTAATATTAAAATAATATAACATTTTTTTAGCATCATTACTAATATATATATTTTATATTATATTGTGTAAAATAATATAAAAAAAAATTAGCATCATTAATATATGTGTGTATATATATATATATATATATAATTATATTGCGTAAAATATCATAGTGATATATTTAGTAAGTATATTATAAATGAGTAAAAATAATTTTACAAATGAAATACTGAATAGATACAAAAGCTCATAATGTTTAATTAAACCCATACACTATTTTTATTAGCTTAGGATAAGGGTTTCTTCATAGGTTTATGCATTTTAGTACTGATAATCTTTTGTGTAAGCCTGCTTGTTCATATGAGGACTATTAAAATGTTCTGTATTCTGCATCAGATAAAGTGAAAAGCCTTTTATTAGTCTATAAAAACCCTAATCAGAGCATCCCTACTCTTCCCATTGTAGGTGTAATTGTAGAGCAGTAGATCAATAACCATATGTGGATTGTTTCCTCACTAACATGTTTCTGGCACATATCATGCCTGTTTCAACATGCACTGTTGTCTTTTTAGGATTCTGAACTTTTCCTATTAGGAGGAGATTCTCACAAGAAAAAAAAGAAGCACTCAAGTGATGACTACTATCACAGAGGTGAGGAGGTTTATCTTCTCTAAAAACTAGGTGGTCAGTCCACAAATAAAAAAATTTAATCAGTTTGCAGTAGTAAAACAAGCCACGCCCTCTGTTTTCCTCATTCAATATTCTGTTACTCTCAGAAGTACGTCTCAATATGGAAGTAAAATCGGTCGCAAACTTCTGGTTCATGCTGACTTTAAGTTGTGCATTTTATTTCTTTCTTTATTTTTTACATTACTTGTACATTTTATATTTCAGAATTTTGTTTCTAATATGATAAATATAATATGAATTAGTTCACCCAAAAATGAAAATTCTTTCATTAATTACTCACCTTCATGTCATTTCAAAACCCATAAGACCTTTGTTTATCTTCTGAACACAAATTAAGATTTTTTTAATGAAATCCGAGAGCTTTCTGACACTGCGTAGACAGTAACACAACTGACATGTTCAAGGCATAGAAAGATAGTAAAGACATTGTTAAATAATCCAAGTGGTTCAACCGGAATGATATGAGGCTACGAAAATACTTTTTATGCTCAAAGAAAACTAATGACTGTAGACAATGACAAGAGAACAATTGTTGTATTAAGTATTTTTGTTTTCTTTGCACACAGAAACTATTCTTGTAGCTTCATAAAATTATGGTTGAACCGATAATGTCACATGGACTATTTTAACAATGTCCTTGCTACAGTTCTGGGTCTTGAACGTGTCAGTTGTGTTGTTGTCTATGGAGGGTCAGAAAGCTCTCAGACTTCTTCAAAAATATCTTAAATGTTCAGAAGATGAACAAAGGTCTTATGGGTTTGGAAACGACATGAGGGTGAGTAAGTTATTTAAGTTCTAAATAATATTATTTAATAAAGTTATTTAATTTGGCACTTTTTCTTTTCAAAATGTAAAAAAGCAACCTTCACTGAATCAGATATGATTTTGGATTCCTAAACTCTCCCCACAGACCACCACAGCTCCGGCCAGCCTCCCCACAAGAAGCGCAAGTCTTCAGATCGCTCGCCCTCCCTCTCGTCCTCGTCGTCCTCTCACCCGTCCCACTCCACAGACACGGCCATGGGCCTCCTGGAGGCCATCACCTCCCCGCTGGCCACGGGCTCCGACCCCACTCCTCACCTCCACAAAAAACCCTCCTACCCTCCCCAAGCCTCCTCACACTCCTCCAAAGACCGCAAACGTGAAGGCAGCTCCAAGAGCAGCCACTCTTATTCGCACTCTCGTCCGCCTGGTTCATCTTCATCGAAAAAGCCTTCCTCAAAGTCGCTGTTGTTCCACGGAGGAGCTGGGAAAGGAGAGCCGCTGACGCTCTGTGAAGCTGAAGGCCTCAAGATGAAGCTCATCCTTTCCTCAAAGGAGAAGAATGAAGGTGTAGGGGTGAACGAGGGATTCTCCTTTCCAGTACATTCTTCTTCCTCTTCAGGTGCCGCAGGCCATCATCTGTCCTCCACCTCAAAGAAAGGAGGGATAAAGAAAGAGAAAGACAAAGATAAAATGATGTCAAAGCCACCAAAGAAAAAGCAGCACAGCAGAGAGCCGTTGCCTGTTGTGGGGAAAGAGGTGGAGGTTGTGGGTGAGTAAGAACTGTATTTATCAGTAGCGATATCGCATAAAACATTTGCAAATAAAGCACCGTTTCCATCCAGGAAATTGAAGAGAACAAAATTAACACTTCCAAAAACATTTCATATGTTGTGCAATGAGATTGGTCCATTGTTTGGTCCAGTTTTATGCTGTCCCAGTGCAAAGTCACATGTCTTTTGTCTTTGTCAAGAACAAAAGTTTTTCTTTTGAGCTTTTACTTCATCAAAGAATCCTGAATAAAAGTGCCAGGGTTTCCACAAAAATATTGAGCAGTGCAAGCAGTTTTTAACGATACTATTAATAATGTTTCTTGAGCATCAATCAGCTTATTAGAATGGTTTCTGAAGGATCCATTGTGATGCTGGAAACTCAGCTGTACTTTAAAGAAATAACATACATTTTTAAAATATATTCAAAATAGAAAACAGTTCTTTTTTTTTTTAAATTGCAATAATATTTCACAATAGTAATGTTTTTACTGTATTTTTTGTATAAATACAGCCTTGGTGAGCATTTAAGACTTCTTAAAGATCAATTTAGGACATTAACAAAACATTAACAACAACAATGTTGCAGAAATATAATGGCATAAATATCAATAAATGTAATACATCTTAAAAAATAATCTATTATGACTAAAAAATAAATGTTTTTAGTTTTGTGGTCTGTTGATTCTCTAATTATTTTTCTTTAAAAAGCAGCAAATAAAATAAAAAAAATTGTGTCTGCATAAAAACCTAAACAAAAATGATCTGTTTTTGAGAGAAAATCGATCACAATCCAGATCCATTTTAACTGAAACAAACATTATCTGTATCAGTCATAGAAAGTCAATATTGACCAATCTTTACTTATGGTGTCTGTGTGTATGTATGTGTATATAACATTCAACATCTATTTGTTCAGTACTCTTAAAAAAGCAAGTAAAACCCTCACAGTCACTTACCACTAATGTACAAATGTTCTGTTTTTGTTCGTACTGAAGTTGTGTTGATTTTCTGCAT
The DNA here is from genome assembly GCA_032357425.1 of Enteromius argenteus. Taxonomy (NCBI): domain Eukaryota; kingdom Metazoa; phylum Chordata; class Actinopteri; order Cypriniformes; family Cyprinidae; genus Enteromius; species Enteromius argenteus. Next base: position 18,930,127 of record JAUCMR010000071.1, read on the forward strand.
GAAAGAGACATACTGTATTAAGATCATGATATAAACCCTAACGTGAATGTATTGCAGCATTAAATGTGTGTGTTTGTGTTCATCAGGGCATTACGGCGGGTCTTACGGTGGCATGGGAGGAGACAGCTCGTCTTCAGGAGGAGAACTAGAGGCCGGCGAGCTGGTGATTGATGACTCCTACACACATCTCTCTAAAAAGAAGAAAAAGAGCAAGAAGAGCAAAAAGAAAAAAGACAAAGAGCGAGACCGAGAGAAAGGATCCAGGGAAAAGAAACACAGTAAAGGAGGAAGTGGAGGGAAGAAAAGCGTTCCAGGTGAGACATGTTTCACCTACTTTAAAGCTAATACTGATTGGTTGGTATTGTAATTTCGTCGTTGTTACATTAAATTGAGCTTAACTTTCTCTGCAAAACAGGTGATCAGTCTAGAAGCCACTCTCACTCTCATGGCTCATCCAATCACAGCTCTTCTGGTGGCATGTACGCTATGGCTCCACCCACCTCATCTCATCATCATCATCATCAAAGCATTGAACTGGTGGGAGAGAAGAAGAAAAAGAAGGAGGAAAAGGACAGAGACAAACATGACAAGGACAAGGTACGTGAAGTCACACCAGTGGAAATGCCTTTACTGCTTTGATTGTATCATTAATTAATGTTCTGTACATCTCGTTAGCCGAAGAAGAAGAACACGACAGCCTATCAGGTGTTCTGTAAGGAGTACAGGGTCAATATCAACGCAGAGCAGCCCGGGTTAGGTGAGTGCTGTTGTTCTGTGCACACCTGTCAATCATCTGTGCTGTTTCACGATTGGTTGAAATTTTGTTCTTTTCCACCTCAGTCTTCGGGGAGCTGAGTAAGAAACTCGCAGAGGTGTGGAAACAGCTGCCTGAAAAAGACAAACTGGTAAACACTTTTTACCTTTGCTTTCAGGTTTTAAATAAACAGTGACTTAAAGACGTAGTTGAAAAGTAGCCAGTGTTATTTGACTGTTATAATATTATTTGTTGTCTCCTCTTTCTCACACCGAAGGTTTGGAGACAGAAAGCTCAATATCTCCAGCACAAGCAGAATAAAGCTGAAGCTATGACAGTCAAGCGGAAAATTGTAACAACCTCAGACAGTAAAAGTAAAGGTGAGACCAAAGCTGGATCAGTTTATAAAAAAGTCTGTCATGAAACTCTTGATGGTACAGGTTCTAACTCAATCTGATATAGTCACATCATCACATGGCACAGCTGATTGGTTCTTTTCATATCAGCGTCCAATGAGCTACTGCTCAACATTCATAATAGCAGTTGCAGCACGCTTCAGAAACCCTTCACCTTCCCCAGCTCCACCTGTTTAGATCTACTACAGGGTGATTCATGCACATTACATATGGGAGTTACCAATCACGAGTTTCTCTTATAAATTTCATTAACATCATTTTCTTGATTCATGTCTTGAATATCCCTGCTTATCTGTGTATCTCAGGCTCGAGTAAGGCTGTCAGTTTAGGGCCGGGATTGGCCCCTCAGGGCCGCTCGTCTTTGGGTATGTCCTTGTCTCCAGCGCGGGTACCTGATGTGGATCCTATAGATGCAGCAGCTCACCTGCAGCTGCTGGGCGAATCGCTGTCTCTGATTGGACACCGACTTCAGGAGACAGAGGTTTGTGTTACAGACATGTCCCTTGTAGAGGCCTGTCCACATATAGATCATGTCCTTAAGTGTCTCTGTTCATTCTGTAGGGGATGGTGGCGGTGTCTGGCAGTCTTTCAGTGCTTTTAGACTCTATTTTATGTGCTCTTGGTCCATTAACCTGTTTGACGGCACAAGTTCCCCAGCTCAATGGCTGTCCACGCAACATCCTGGTGAGACACATTCACATTCAAAAGTTCCTATTTGCAGTTGATATACAAAGTGTATGGTTTCAACTCCTCACCCATTTTTTTGCAGTCAAATACTTTGGACAACATTGCCTACATAATGCCTGGACTATGAATCTCCTAAAAGGCACTTACAAGAGACTGGGTTACATTTGGACACATTCCCAGAAGCACCAAACAGAGGACCAGAGTTTCTTTTTTTAACTTTTTCTGATCAGTGGACATTCTTAGCCTCTGATATGTTTTTAAAAATAGTATTTAAAATGTTAGTCATTTTTTATTGTTGTAAAAAAGAGATCCAATTTTTAGAGGACACTTTTGAGGTTTGCCTTTTGTGTTTGTGTTTAGTTTCGATGTCTGTTTTAAGTGTTTGCGAGTGTGTGTGAGTGTGATCTAGTTCACATGCTTTCATTATGTCCAAAACATTTATGTTTTATACAATTATGTGCAGTTTCTTTTTAGGGCCAAATGTTACTGTTTTTTTCTAATTTAATGTTGAGTTAATTTATATCAACAGCAGTTTAACTGCACTGTCATTATTTTATGTCTTACATATTGTATTTTTGTAATGCAAATGTTGTAATAATATTATAGTTTTCAACTTTTAGCACGTTTACAGGGCAAGCATGTTTAAAATCATTTTAAAGGTGCAGTAAGTACTTTTTATACCATAAGAATTTCATAGTTAATTTCACAAACATGTTGTGCACAAACATGAAGACCCCAACCGAATCAGTGGACAAGGTCTTTCCTCACATAAGCCTTATTTATAGTGCACCTTTTAGTGCACTAGTATCAAATATAATTTTTTTTGGGCCATTGTTAACTGAAAAGTTTTGCTTAATGCAGTATCCAGTTCGACAGGTATGCGTAAAAAATACTTACTGCACCAACGATTTAGTTTACATTTAAAGTGATTGTTGGTAGTTTTAGAAGATGAAGGAAAAAAGTTAAATATATTTGCATTTTGCATTGACTTATTTTCATTAAATCTCAAAGACCTTAAGTGGGTTTGTCGTTATAAAAGACTTTTATAAATGAATTTTCATCATTTCCCCCCCAAAAAAAGCTGTTTATACATGTAAGTCTGAATTTTAATGTATTACTGTAAATAGATTTAGTTTTTTTTTTTTTTTTACATTTATGTTGTTCATCAAATTATATAAGATCACGATCCATTAAAAGCATACTTTACTCAAATATTTTAATTAAATAAAAATAAAGTCATTCCAAATCTACGAAATGTTGATAACCAAGCAGTTACAATCACTGGGAACTGAAATTGTTTAGTTACGAACATTTCTCCAAATATCTTCTTTCATGTTTCATAGAAGAAAGAAAGTCATACAGGTGTCTAAATCATGATCGAATTTTCATTTTTGATTGAACAAACCTTTCAATGTTTGACATCCAAACAGTCCAAGTATGATTTATCTTAATTTTGAAATGAAAGCCATATGGTCTTTTTTTATTTTTATTTTTTTTTAAGTAAGCTCTATAATGTAAACTCATTCATACATGTGCCTTAAATGTTAAATGCTGGGGTCACATTTAAAAGTCAGTTCAAACAGATTTTTCCGTATTTGGTTTGCATGACTTTGTTACTATGATACAAACAGGGTTACTGGTGGGGATTAATGTCTTTTTAAGCCAGAATTTCCTGTTCTGCAGCTTTTACAAGAACAATTTGTCACAAGAAGATTAAATTGCCAACTAAAATGTCACAACAGAGGCTAAAAACACAAAAGATAACATAAGCATTTAGCATTAAAAAATATTAAGTATTAGTAACTGAACCAAGGAAGAATGCTCGACTTTCTTTGTTGTTACAGCTGATAAAATTGCAGCAACACTACACTTTATCCACCCTGACACTGACACACCTTCAAGAAGTATCCGTAAATAGGGTTGTGATTCAGAGACAGAGAGAAAGGAGGAGGAGGAGGAGGGGATCACATGTTCAGGCCGAGCCATACTGCCGGCAGTGTTTTAACTAAACAGCAGGAGGAGAAACAGGAAGTACAGAGGAACACAGACCAGGCCAGCTCATAAGCACACGGTACACAGACCAGGCCAGGCCAGGCTAGCTCATAAGCACACGGCACACAAAAGATAAGTCTCCACTTGAAGGTAAGCCTGTTTTTTGTCATCTTTCACATTATCAAAAGCAGACATCAGTTGTTGGGTGTGCCACACTGCTAGAGGAAGCTAAGCACTTGCAGTATTGTCAGTTGAAATGTGTGTGAAAGTGCTTTAGTGTAACTGAGGTGTGTGAAATGTGTGTGGCCCTTTCACTGTGCTGAGTCATCTGAATGGAATGATGCCCTCCATTTCCACTCCTGTGCATATTTTAAGAAATATGCTACTGCACAATACATTATGTTCTGTTCACTTTCAAGCTGCAGACTATGGAGGGAAGTACGACACAAGATGAAATTCACCAGGAAGAGAAAGACCGATCTGAAAGCAGTGAAGGACGGTGGACAGATCTAAAGGAGAGAGGTACTGGAGGAAGTTTGAGAAATAATGTCTGGTTAGTACTACCCAAAACAAACCTGCAAGGTGGTATTGCCTTGTTTTTGGACATGTACTGTTGTAAAAAGTTTATTTATTTTGAAAATTTACCATGGTAATATTTAGAAATACTATAACATGTATGATACTAATATGGAAATGCACCTCCCCAGTGCATTTTTTAAAAACTTTTATGTAGATTATAAACATGACATAAGTCATAATTTTGTCCTTATTTTTCTTTCTCTTTAAATGGCTTGGCATTTTTCCTAATAAACTACAGAATCCCTTACTGAGATGCTTGACACTGAGACAAATATGTTTTTATTTTTGGGTGTATGCTAAAAGCTCTCTTCAACCACTCAAAGTAAAAAGGAAATCATTTTATAAGAATCCATATTAAACTGTCGGCCCACCCACTAGAAGGTGGAAGATACTTTTAATTTCAGAAAACAGCCTTACTTAAAATAAATGGCAAACTTTTATGCTCACTCAAATATAGTGTAGTAAAATTGAGCTTTATTCGAGTGCGTAACGTACGCAATCATGACACGCAACCTGCTGACTGCAACAAAGCTTTTAGCAGATCTAAGCTTAAATGTTGCATTTCTGACGTTTCATATCCAGAAAGGTGTTATGTGTCAATTCAGTCTTTAGGTGGCGCTGTTGCATCAAAAGTATGTGACGCAGAAACAGCAAAATTGGTTTTCACATTATTATATCCTAGTAATCGGTTTGTGTAATGCATCATAAAAACCTGCTGTTTTAAGTTGTAAGTTTAATTTAAAACGTATTAAAAACACGCACAATTCATTTTTGATCTGTCTTTATCTTAATAAAAGGATTACTTCAGACATTTATTTATGTTCGGCATTCATTTTAAGCTGGTGCTCATGGATTATGATGTAGTCCATTAATATTTAATCTAAAAATGTACATTTTATTCCTTTCATTGCTTGTTTCATTTTGTTCAGTCAGGTCTGGGTCTACAGGACCAGTTTATTTATCCTGGTTTTTAGGAAGTCAACCCATATGTCGAATTACAAGCTCCAATATTTGTGTGGAAAGAAAAAGATTATTTTCATTGAGCTGTTGTGCTTGAGGAAACATGATTTTTGAGGAGACTTGCTTTTTGTATCAGTTTGTCACACCATTAACTGATGTTGATCAAAAACTATTTCTTCTTTAAACATGAAAAGGCATTAAATAAAACATTCAACTGTGAATGAAGATACAATTATTGTTTCCTACTTTTTTGCACGTTTCATATATTACAACAAATCAGCTGCTATTACTAAATACATATACTACTCAAATATGAAATACCAAGATTTTAAAATAAAGCTCAATGACTTTTAAATGGAAATCAAATGTGAATTTCAAAACTGTAAAATTAATTTGCAATGCAGAAATTTCATGCTTTATTATGACAGTAATAAAATTATGATATTGAATTAACCCTCATAAAACAAACAACACAAGTTTGTTTTTTTTTTTTCTCTCCATTATTTATTCAAAACTAAATCTTAAATGTGAATAAATCACATTTTGTAATATCATTTGTGGGGAAAAAGCCAAATATAAGTGTTTTTTGTATCCTGTCTGTCTTTAATAAGACTCTGTTTCTGTCTGTGGTTGTAGAGTTGAGACTGGTGCTGCTCGGCTCAGCGGGTGCTGGGAAAAGCAGTGCGGTCAATGCCATCCTGGGCGGCCCAACATCTGAGTCCGAGTCTACAGGCCCTGAGACACCATCCACTGACTGTCAGAAGAGACGCGTGACGCTGGCAGAAAGACAGGTGGCTTCAACTCTCGCTTAAATCTCTATAAAACACCACACTGAGTCTGCACAGATTTTTTTTTTAATGTAAAATAAAGCTGCATCAATGCAATCAAATGATTTCCTGGTGTGTGACTAGGCATATCAAAAGTATTTCATGAAATGAGACACAGTTATGCTGTCATTATATTCACACTAATGTATACATGTCATAAACCTTCACAGTAATGATTCCACTTTAACTTACTATAAGCAAACTTTGCATTTTGTTCTTATAATAACCTTTCATAAAGCTGAGATGCCACCTGGGAGATTTAAATTATAATTGTTTATTAATATGTTATAAAATGATTCATCGTGATTAATCACATCCAAGATTTTGATTACATAATATATGTGTGTACATAACAAAAATGTTATGTTTATATGTTAAATATATTCATCTGTAATATAATTAATATTAATATAATTATATAAATGTAAATACATGTAAATGTTTTCTAAACATATACTGTATGTGTGTGTATTTATATACAAAATAAACATACGCAGTACACATATAAATATACAGTATATATTATCTAAGCAAATGTTTTTATTTTGGATGAAATTAATCGTTTGACGGCACTAACATAATTAGAATTTTTAATTATTATAGTTATAAACTACATTAGTTTGAACTAACATAGAAATTTACTTCTAAAGAACATCTAAATCAGTTAATGGTAGTTTCAACATTTACATTATTAAAAATAAAAGTTGATATTTATCTGTTATTTTATATTCCTCACCTGACATGAATTCACAAATACTGTTGTACTTATATTATAAATAATATAACACATAACACCTCTTTACCATGGTAAAATCACTTTTTTTATTTTTGACTGTATTCAAATAGATCCATTAGTACTGTATAAATTAAATTATAGTGCACTGAAGAAGCCTTTTTCTTCTTCTCTGCACAGGTGGCTGTCGTGGACACACCTGACTGCCTGTGTATCGAGCGTCCCGCTGATGACGTCCGCCGCCAGTTTTCGCTCTGCGCGGCTTTATCGGCCCCAGGACCCCACGCTTTCCTGCTCTGTGTGCCTGTCCACCGGCCCAGCAACCTGGAGCTCCAGATTCTGGAGACCATCGAGAAGGTGTTTGGCCCCGAGGCGGTCAGAAAACATGCAATGGTGCTCTTCACTCGCATGGACCGACTGCCTGAGGATGTTTCTCTGGACGAGTATCTTAATACAGAGCGGCCCGACTTGCTAGAGCTCGTGCAAAAGTGCAGGGACCGACATCACCCGCTGCGGCCGGGATCCAGCGTGGAGGAGCTGTTCACGAAGGTGGAGAAGATGGGGGAAGAAAGTGGGACACGCTTCTACACCTGCCCTCTGCTGCAGGAGGCAGAGAGGAGAGTGACAGAGAAGCAGGAGGAGATCTCGAGAAGCAGAAGAGAAAAGGGAGAGGATGATTGGGAGGATATAAGAGCTGAAGCAGAGAGAAGCGTGGACAATTTGGTGGTTGAGGGAATCGCAGAGCTCTGTGTCTCCACGCCTGATACCTCGTTTTTACGCTGGTTGTGGGACAGTGTGGTCGGGTGGCTCCTGTGGCTCCCTAATATGGTGAGGGGCAGTGCTTTACTGGGGTCCATTGTGGGGATGTTTGTCGGGGGGCCCTTAGGAGGGGCCATGGGAGCAACGGTGGGCTCTGTGGCGACGGAGGTGGGTAGACGGAAACAAAAAACCAAGTGAGCTCTTGGAAATTTGGTAGCAATTTATTGTGTTTTTATTATTACACTGAGAAACATCAAACAACTGATCAAGTGTTTTTGAACATTCAAATATGTATATACAGTCAGCTACAAAAGTCATTAGAAATTCTAATGAAATGTTTTTTCTATTGAATACATGCTTTTTCTCCCATTAAATTATTAATAGTGCTGTCAAATGATTAATCGTGGTTAATCACATCCAAAATAAAAGTTTTGGTTTGCATAATAAATGTGTGTGTGCTGTGTATATTCATTACACACACATACAGTATATATTTTGAAAATATTCACACGTCTATATTAATATAATTTAGATTATAAATAAAAATATTTAAATGTAAAATGCATATTTTTTCTGAAATATAGACATGCATGTGTGTATTTATATGTACAAAATATACACAGCACACATAAATATTTTATATAAACAAAAACTTTTATTTTGGGTGTGATTAATCGTTTGACAGCACTAATTATTAACTGAACATTTAATATTAATTTCAGAGTTGTGGATTTTGGTTTGTTCCCCTTTCGCTTTAATGACAGAAGCGCTTTACACAGGTTTGTGTAAAAGCAATCAAGTTTGTGCTTGCTCGTTTAATTTCTGATCCAAAAACTAAAATATTTCTCATTAATTTTACCTTATGACTTTTTATTTTATTTTAAATGAAAACATTCAATTTCTATATGTTTAAATTAGATTTCGAATGTAGATTTTAAGATGCGATCTCTCTCTCTCTCTCTCTCTCTCTCTCTCTCTCTCTCTCTC
>JAUCMR010000071.1:18938902-18960272 GCA_032357425.1 Enteromius argenteus
ACTGTATATGCACACTATTTGAATGTTCATTAACTAATGATCTATTAAGCATAATATACACAATAATTTTTGTTAATGTTATTCATGAAAAACATTGTAAAGTGTTACCAAGCATTCAAGTGTGTAAGAATCTTCATAGCTTATGTATTACAAACTCCATTTCTAATGGTGAGCAGAAGATGTGTCTTTGAGATCCGTTTCTCAGACTTTTAGCGTGCACCATTAGTTTTGCACTAAAGCTTTTTTTGCCTTAAACACTAGATGTAATGCGAGTTTAAAGAGCGACTATTCATAAGCACCATATATGGAGTGAAGATCACTGTCTCAACACTGTCACCAAATAGCTTTATTTCACACATGAAGTGAGCATTGAACTCTAAGCACACTATAAACTCAGGATTTGTTTACAGGCCATAAACATCTCCGGATCTAGGTACATAGCAGTGTTTTTATTACATCACTTGCTGCACTAAACAGCTGCTATGGAACAAATGCATGTTACACATTTTCAGACTGATCGCATGAGCATAAATGTAATAACGCTCCTTATGTAAGTGATTTTCATGTGCAATTTTGCCACTTAATTGGTTTGCAGTTCAAATGTTTCTGCAGCTGTTCTGGAGTATGAAAATAAAGCGGCATAATGAAAACGATCAGTGATGGTGTGACTAATTTCTGTGCTTTATTTATACATGCATTTGCAATCACTGGTTTCAGTCATTAGTTTGGAGTTAAGAAATAATTGAATTGAAAAAAAGAAAGCATATATAAAATCCCATGTACATATGGCAATACAGTATGTATGTAATGCCAGTATTTATTTGTAATTCATAAAATTTTCATCATATTTATAACCCTGGGTAAACTTGAGTTCATTATATATATATATATATTATATATATATATATGTGTGTGTAATATATATTACCTATCTTGTATGGATTAAACATATTATATTAAAAAATATTAAGTATTGCTCAGTGACTTTAATCAAAAATCAGTGGTGATTTTTAGTGGCTTTAAGTAAGATCTCAAGTTCGCAAATGTTATGAATATGATCAATTAGTCTTTAAAAACCAGAAAGTGTCCAAATAATGTATATTGTGTACATGATAGATGTTGTTTTAGCATTTATAACCTCAAATAGTGTGTTTTATGGAATGTTTTGCTTGAAAAGTGTGCTTGTGATATCTATTTTAAGTTGTTACATAATGCATACAATTTTTATACACACAAGTGCTGTTTAATTGTCCCAAAAGTGTTTGGGGCCGCCATATCATATATCCAAGTATTTACTGTACATGTATTGCCTGCCACATATCACATTTCTGTATGGGATTTATCAGTTTAAACAGGAAGGATGTGTCTCTGAAAAAACAAAGAACTACAAGAAACCCAAACAGCCCTTCAGCTTAGTCTTTTAACAGCTTCAGGAGCCACGAGCAGACAAGAATATTGTGAAAAGGCTTTTATGCCACTGCAGAAAGACGTCAGACAGACAGATGCAAAGACATCTCTCTCTCTCTCACTCTCACCCTCTTTTGCGAGAGCAGGTTTATGGTTTTGACATTGACATAAGTGATAGTCTGCTAAACCCATCCATCAAAAAAAAAAAAACCCATCCCTGTATTTCTGCCTTCAGTACAGCAAGGCGTTTCCTTATGTGGGTGGTCCGCCCAGGGAGGGAGCGAGAGAGAGAGAGACACATGCCTGCTCTCATGTTTCTAAGCACAGAGAAAAAGAGAGAGAGAAGTACAGAGAAAGAGCTTGCTGTGGGACGTACATCTGTCTTCCAGATGTGGCTTTCTGCAGTTGTTTGAAACAGGAAAAAAGAACGTTTAAAAAATAAAGGAAAATTGGTGCTAAACAGATTTTTATTGTCAGGGATTACGGATGTAGTGCTCTATAGATTACAGTATAGCAGGCTGTGTATGACTCAGCCAGTGCTGTATATTTTAACCTCAGATCCATCTTCTAAAGAAACGACGCGGGAATGATGTAGTGCGGTCCCCTGCGTACTTGGACTTGTGGATAACGTGTTTAAAAAGGAACACCTGTCCAAATATTATTCTGTCCTATTGGACATGCGTCTGGAAGAGGACAGGGAGAGAGAGGGATGAGAAAATCAGGGAGAAATGTGTAAAAGAAAGCAATGGAAAGAATGAAAAGGAGGGGATTAATATGAGAGAAAAAACACTAGGGAAATAATATAAACACCCGAGTTTGTTCCCTCGCATAAAAAAAATGAAAAAACACTGAACATTCTTTTCGTGGCGATACAGTTGGGTTTCAAAGGAGCTGATGCCCTTGAGAACCGACACCGTAATGATTTGTGCCGGTATGCGTAACACGGGCCAAAGTCTGGCGGAGTCACAAGTGGCCCATCTTTAATACGGTAAGCATGAGTTATGCCACCGCGCCCCTCAGCGGGGATGTTGTTGTAAGGGCCTTGTGGTCCACTCGGTGAGGAGCAGAAGCAAACTGCAGACGCTTCAACATTGCTCTCCTATGATCGCGGCCTGTGGCCTGAGAAAGAGAAAAGCCCAAGTGAAGAAACATAGAGACACACACACTTTTCCCAGCACACACATCATCTTCAAGCTGTTAGCTCACGCAAATAAATATTGCAAAATATGCAAAGGACTGTGGGATCGTAGGTTTTCTTACTATTTCTTTTTTAATTAAAGTAATATAATTAGATAACAATTTTACCCAGAAATACTGTTTTGCCACTTGTCCCGACGGCGAAAGTAAAAAAAATCAATAAGTACTAGGCCTATAGGAGTAGCATTTTTCGTGGGTTGAAAATTGTAATCGAAATACACTACATGCACTTTTTTATCGTAGTATCTTAACATATGTGGTGTGTATTGTTTTATGTTTGTTTTTTTTTATCAGGGAGCTTGACTGACAGGAGATCTGACCAATACCACAGAACCTGCCGTTTTGTCCAACAAACACACCACAGGGAGGAGAGCAGATTAACTGAACTTGAAAAATGGTAGGTGATGTCTTTTTCGCGGTTGAAGCAAGATACCTTCTGATGCTCATTCATGTTCATTTCGGGCTATTATTAGTGTAGAGGAAGATATGATCGATTCATGTGCTACTTGAACTCATGACACGTTAACAAGCCTGAAACGTTATTAACGGCGGGTCGTTAGTGTACTCTTTGCTTCGTAATGAATTTTTCACGGTGTAAGAACATGTGTGGTGTGAGAACCCATTAGTGTCGGACTTAGTGTCGGACGTCACGACAGTATAGGCCTGATTTAGGGGTAGGCAAGTACGGTCTTGGAGAGCTGCAGTTCTGCAGAGTTCAGCTCTGACCCTGAAAAAAATCTCACCCGCCTGTATCCTTAATATTACTGCAGACATTGATTAGCTTGTTCAGGTGTGTTTGATTAGGGTTGAAGCTCTGCAGGACTGCGGCTCTCCGGGACTAAACTTGCCTACCCTTGGTGTAAGATGGGTCAGGTCTTTGCAAAGGGTCAATTGGAGCCATATGAATTACACTGATACTTGTTAAAAATCTATCATGTGCCATCTAAAATTAGATATTTTTAAATAATATGCTTTTTGTCAACAGTTACTTTATGTAGGCTACTGTTTTACCATGAAAATACATCTTAATAATAACATAGAAGTAACAACAACAGTTACAAAAAATCTAATTAACCTAATACAATGAAAACACATCTAGCATGTAATGCAAAAAATTTTTTAGGCTATATGAAAGCTTTTATAATGATGCTATAGTGGGTGTTATTATAAAATGTGTGCTACAAGCTGTGTTCTGTGCATATCTGAAGAAGAGACATAGACTTGTCACAGTTTATAAAATTCTTAAATAATAAACAGTGTTTAAAATGTGTCCATACAATATGAGTTCAAACATATTCTTTTAATAGATAAGCCATCATGTAAAAAAGTAAAATAGTTTGAGAGATTTAGAAACTAGAATTAACTAGACTAGTAGGCCTATGGACCGGTTTAGATTGGAAAATTGTATCAAAACTGTTAAAAAGACTTTATATATTTGTAAAAAATCTGCCTTAAAGCTCTTAAAAACATGATCATGTAACATACTGTAAATCAAAGAGAGGCTGGAGATGTACTACACGCTGCTGTAAGCCACAGCACATGACTGCTGATTGACCGTAAACAGCGTGAATCTTCTAAAACATATGATGTCCAGCGCCCAGCCCTGGAGAGAGGGAGCGCTCCACCCGAATGGAGTACCCTCATCTTTTTCCTATTAGTGCTATTTTCATGTTTCTCCCTGTAGCGTGTGTGTGTGTGGTTGTGATTGTTTAGAATGAGTGTGTAACAGTGTGTGTGGCTTTCAGGCAACCTATAAAGCATTGATAATAGCCCTGGCCATATTACAAAATAAAAATGGACCAACAAAAGTTTGCTTTCATAATAGCACGTTGAGGGCTTATTTTTTTTATACGCACACAATCAAACTGTTAATGTTTATGAGGCACTGGCAACGTTTCAGTGCATAAAAATGGTGGTGTTTATTTATTACATTTGTGAACACAACTGAAACCTAGCTATGAGGTATGTGTTCTCAAAAGCACTTTTACTTTTAAAGGTTTTCTTTGTATTTTCTACATTCAGCTGGACTTTAATTTGAAGTCTTTTTGAAATGTCTTTGTTTCCACTATATACAAGTACTACAAGCAGAAATAAAATCAATCTGTCTATAGGAGCTGTGCTGATATATACACACTCTAAAAATGTTGGGTTAAATATGGATAGAACTAGCAATTGGGTTGTTTTGACCGAGCAGTTAAATGTTACCCAACCTTCTAAATAGTAACCCAACTGCTGGGTCAAAACAACCCAGTCGATGGTTCTGTCCATATTTTACCCAGCGTCGGGTTGTAATTAACCCATCATTTGTTAGTGGAGATATATTCATATTATTGCAGAATAATACTGCACTCAAAAGTCTGGAATAAATTAGATTTTTTTATGTTTTTGAAAGTTGAATGTATTTGTTCCAAAAATGCAGTAAAACCGTAACATTGTGAAATAATATTGCAATTTAAAATAACTATTTTGCATTTAAATATATTGTAAAATGTCATTTATTCCTGTGTTGTTATAATATTATTAATGGAGAAACATACTAATAAATTTATTTTTATTTTAGTAACAATATTTATGTGCTGCTTAATATTTGCATGGCAACTGTGATTTTTTTTTTTCAGGATTCTTTGATGATTCTAATTAACTTTTATATACTTCACATCACATATATTAAACAAAAGACAATAATTAAAATAGCAATAAAAATAGTTTTGGTAGTATATTAATGTGTCTTTTTATTTGTTTGTTTAATTTTTCTGATTACTTTTAACTAGAAGTCAGAACAAGCATGTAAAAGGTATTTAAGGTATACATTTTGACCATACTGAATCACTTGAGTCACTGAATGAGTCATCCATATGAGTCAGTGTGTCATGCATTAATTACTTGACCTTCGAGAATCGAGACCTTTGAGCTTTGTATGATTCGTTAAAAAAGTGAACAAATAAGTGTGACTACATTCAGAAGCACTGTAAGAATGAGCTTTTCAGTCTTAATACAGGTCATCAAGAACCGCTAACGGGACCTAATGCCACGAAAATCAGTGCTTTACCGCACATACCTCATGTGAATGCAGCCTTGAGTGATCTTAAAGTGACTCAAGTGTGAGTACTAATGATCCTTCCCTCAAATCACAGCGGGACGGGGGCCTTGCCGTGCTCCGCGCTGGCCTTTAATTGATTAATTGTGCTGGCCTCACTAACTGACATGCTGCTGGTGAGCGGGTACGGCCCACGTTTGAAGTGCAGGCCTGCGGGATGTGTTTGAACATACCATAGAGAGATCGCTGCTCTTTGTAATGGACACCGCTCTGCGGTCTGATCACGGCTCAGGGTCAAGCCAAAGCAAGCATACTGTTCCTCCCATTACCAGACACAGCGAGAGATCTGGATACTGCTTCAAGGATGAATTAATACAATACAGATCTGACCAGGATTGCTCCTGTCCAATACGGAGGATCAGGACCTTAATCCTGGCCTGACCGCACACTTGCGTAATGGAAGAGTCGGGAACCCAGTGTCAGTCTGACAACCAAAGAGACTGAAATGCTAATAGGGCAATTACATCATTCAAGGGCTGTCTTTGTTTTCTGATAGATATGTTTGATCAAGAGGCTAATGTTAGTTCTACAACACTTACCAAAAAGACAAAAGCTAAAAAAAGACGGTTTGAAGTGACAAGAAACATAAAGCCTGCGAAACACATTTTCTTTGATGCTCTGGCTATTAGATACTTTAGAACTTGTGTTCAGAAGTACTATCAAGTTGTGTTATTTTAAATGCAAAACATGCACACGCGAGACCTTGGGCTGAAGAGGACTGTAAAACAGCGATCATCTGGTGTCAAGGCAGGGAGAAACGCTGCAGTTGGGTTTAAATCCAGTTTTTCTCGTTTAAAGGAACAGTTCACTGAAACATGGTTTTTGTGAGTTTTTGGAGCTTCACATGATGCCAAAGAGCTGTTTACATATACTCTTTAACCATTTCTCTTTGTGTAAGAAATGACAGAATGTGGGTTTGAGGGTGAGTAAATAATGAGCGAGTTTCCATTTTTGTGTGAACTAATCATGTAAGAACCCGGTCCCAAGTTTCTCATCAACCAATAAAAGGAAGACAGAAAAATGATGAGAGGGAGGCAGAAAGAGAGAAAATTACGTCCTTCATCTGAAATCTCAAATGAAAGGCAGTGCGCTGGGCCTAAGGGCCAGACCTCTGATTTTCACTGTGGTCCTTTTGAAAGCATGCATTAAGCAGAAGACTGGGAGTGAGGGAAAAATAGAAAACAGAAATCGCTGCAATTTGTCTATGGGGGAGGAAATAATTTCCTGGGAAATTTCATCAATACCGTTCTTTATTTATGAAAGAAAGATTTTACCCAGCTAAAAAGAATGACATCTTGAAGTCGGACTGAAATGGAAATCGATGCACTTACTTTGAACAGTCTACAGTCAATTTATTTTCACAATTTTTTGTTCTTTCTTTTTGTTGTTGTTGAATATTCTGTTTATCTCTAAAATTACAAAGTGAAACAGCATATTACTGTTTTGAACAGACTATGAATGCACTGTACAAACAATTCTGTAAAATTTACGGTAAAAAAATGGCAGCTGTGGTGCCGGAATTTCCGTAAAAAATATGGTAGCAACATTTCATTTTAGGTTTTTAACTTTAACCTAAACATTAATTTAGCAACATTAGATGTAACATACAACCCAACCTACAAAGTAGTTAAAAAATAAATAAATAGTAGGGGAACTTACCATTAACAATTTAACGGGTTTTTACTGTAGCATTTTTACCATTTTTTTTTTACTGTTAATTTTACTGTCGTTTTTTGTTGTTGTTGTTGATAAAACAATTTCTTATTGACTTTAATCTTATTTCATGTTGTCTCTATAAAGGGTTATATTTATTTATTTACTTGATTTTAAAAAATCTGTTCATTTATCTTTAAAAATGCATTATTTTATTACTTTGTTTGTTTTTTTTATTGCTTTTTTCCCCTTCAGATTTACACGCAGAGGTTGCCTTTCCGCCATATGTATCTGGACTTCCCATTCTTGAGTCTTGAGGTATCTGTTATCACAATGCCCTGTGGTTTAGCTGAAACGGGGCAAAACTAGGCCTATAGCGTGTTTGTGTGTGCGTGTCATGAAAGGCGGGAAAAGCAGACGAGCTGCGGCCTCTTTGATGCACTTTGAGCCAGGCACTCGGAATAGACACGAGACAAAAAAAACTAGGAGAGTTTGCGTCTGTGCAGCAACCACTAATGAACCGAGCACGACGCTCCTTCACTCTCCAGTGACTCAAAGTCATTAATGTGTGCAAACTATCGAGCTGTCTGTCATGGCCAATGAAACTGGAAAAGATAGCTTCAAAAGAGCATGAAAAAACCCCTGTCCTGAACTTCCTGAGTGATGCAGCCCTTCTCAGAGGGAAACAAAACACTCTCCGCCACATCTGAATCTCTGTTACAATTCTTCCCTTTCCAGAAAGAGGTGAAAAAAGCAGAAAAGGAGGGGATGTTGCATTGTGACCAATATGCTCTCCATATGTCTGACTGCAGCCGCTGTCTTTCAGCCCGGCTCATGTTTTTATTTTTAATGGAATTTGGATTTTCTTCCACACATCTATTTATCTAGCTTTTATTCTCCGGGGATTTATGTGTACTCAATGAGCGTACACTCGCTGCCGGGCCATCCGTTCACAGTTCAGATTATTGATAGGTTGCTGTGTGAGTGTGAGACGAGACTGAATAATGACTTGAAGCACAACTCCTTGGCAGATGTCTAACGCCAGCCACATCATCACCACCATATAGACTATCATCCGTGCATTGGTTAAAATTGCTATCAGACGCTTCTATTCAGCATCGAGATGGCAGACGAAACCAAAGTTGGCACTTCGTTTCATACCAGCTGGACTGGTACAGTGATATATTCCTAGCATCTGGCAATCTACTTTATGACTTAAGCATCCATATTTGAGTGAGAATTTTAGCATGATGATGTCCATCTGCCACTATAAAGGCCCGGTCGTTAGATCATAATAGTGACTGTGCGCTCCAGATTTTCCGAACTGATTAGAGAAACTTTATGAGCGCGCGCGCGAAAACCAGGGTGGTCTGGCTCTGAGTAGCTCGCGCGACCGTCACGACGGAACGCTTCTCGACGCGCACCGGCCGCTGTGAGTCGCTAGATAACAAAGACAGCATTGACGCTGACCTTTAGCTCTTTGGTGAAAACCGCCTGACCTCTGACTTAAGCAAACACACAGAGATACGCAGCATCCTGCGCTCTCGAGCACACATGTAGACTCTCCCGTGTTGCAGTTCTGTGGAATGCACCTCAGGTGCAGGGTCTGCCCTGGTTCCAATTAGGCGAGTATAAATTAGCGTGACTTTCCCCTCTTCTATCCAAACATTCTCCTTCTCCCTACCCGTGCTATCTAAAACCCCCTTCTCTCCTTCCACACCCCTCTTTCAAGCCCCCTCCTCGTTCACTCGTTCCCTGACCACCCTCCCATTCCTCATCACATAAATTTCCTTCCTTTACAGCTATTGTCTACACTACCTACCGACACGCACTGCGTGTATGCAGTTCAGCTGGAGATATCTCGGTTGCCCTTTTATTGGGATCTGTGAATGCATAAATAACAACGTAGCCAAAAAAGAAACATCAATTATATTAAATAAATAGTAGTAATTTGTTTTTCCATCCTTATTGTCATTTCTCAACACCTTTCCTGTTGCTTGAAATGTATCATTAAATGAGTACATTTGCGTAATCTCAAGTCATGGTTAATTTCATAAACTGAAGCCCCAGTGTATTTTTTTGTTTCTCACGAAAGCATTGTTATTTGTAAATTAGGTATTTTCCAGATGTTTTATATTGGGCAGCACCATTGCATAATGAGGTGGAATTAATGTAAGGAGTAGTTTTTAAGCTAGGCTACTTCCAAAAGGTAAATTTAATTTCAAATGTTGCCTGAGAAGTATCCCCAGCCCTTATTTTAAAACCATTTAAAATGGCCATTAAATGACTTGGAAGGTTTTTTGCAGACCCACCGTTATACCTCAAGAGACCACCAGAGATCAGCTATAGACTAGACCATTATTTTATTTGGAATGATTTTGCAGGCACTTACTCATAAATTCTGGTCCATTTTGTCCTTTTCCCTGCTGGTGAATGCAGCTATAGCATATTAGGCTATATTACAATATAATAGATAGATAAATAGATAGATAGATAACCATATTTTACACCAAAATAATTGCATATCATATTGTTACAACAACTATCTATCTATCTATCTATCATCTAATCATCTCTGTCTGTCTATAAAAATAAAAAAAAACAAAACCAATGAAATTACACATTATTTATTATTATTATTTATTTTTGTTAGTAAAAATAGTAGTAGCTGTAAGGTTTTGTGATGTAAACATTCATGGGTGTTTTCTGTTGCCATCACTAAATAATTTTACGCCGTTTTATTCTTTAGACTCTTTGTGAACCTTTGCACTTTTAAGGAAATGTTTCAAATTGAATACAAAATATTTTCAGAAACACACTTTATCTTCCTTTTCTACCCTCCTTTTTCGCAAGCCCCGCACCTGTCATTTACCTTTGTGCGCGCACGCACGCTCTTTACCAGCGTAAGCCGCAGCTTTAACAGGGAAAATAGCGAAAATAAGGAAATTTACGGAGCATGTCCTTCCGGAACTTCACAGGTTCACAGGAGTCAAATACTCCGAAGGGCGCACAAGTCTTTATATTTTCTTTCCATAGCCACTGTTTCATCTTAACTGCGCGCGAGACCTCCGCGTGCCCGCAGCGCGAGCCTTTCACGCGCCGCAACTCATCCGGAGGCGCGCAGAGAAAACACGAGCCTGGCGCGCTTTATAGCCCTCCGGAGACCGATAAGCTCGCCCTGACCCCCTTAAATAAAAGAGAAGTGTGGTTCAGGTCTGGGTTTTACCTCCCCAAGGGGGGTTAAAAGGGAGGAAAGGGCTGAAAGAAAGAGAAGAGGTGAGCCATGAAGGGTTTAGGGTTTCTGTGATTTGTAAACGCCAGACACGTGTGAGGATAGATTAAAACTACCTCTGAGAACTTTCTCAAAAGCAAAAATGTGAAATATGTCCTATATGGCTCTCTCCCTCTCTCTCTCTCTCTCTCTCTCTCTCTTCTACTATTAAACAATGTCGTTTCCATTATTTTTATTCCAGGACTAATCCTAAAATGCATAGTTTTAAGATATTGCACATTATAGACCCTTTGTGAACCATAGTAATTTTCACAAAGTGCCCAATATGAGTTTTTTTAACTGTTCTGAGTGGTTACTAGGCTGTCGTAATCTACAGTTACATATATAGCATTGATCTGGCAAGGGTCCTTTTTATAAAAAATAATGATGATTGAATTTGTAGAAGTTAGATTGTAAAAACATTATTTTTTATTTTTCAATGGTAACACATTTTCACCATCTCGTGTGAATTATTACAAGGTGTCATCATTAAAGCAATAATAATAGTTACAGGTGGAACGTTCTTGGAGCAGGTGTGTGTTTTTTGGGGAATCTAGGCTTCTGTCCAGTTTGGATAACTCTAACGACTCACTGGTAGAAGATACAGCAAAGTGTGTAGTTTGTAATGGCATCCCATATACGTGATCCATGGAACACTTAATGCATATTTTACTTCGGCCTGGTCTTCACTCCTACACTCAACCTCTCCGGTTAACCTAATAGTCAGATAAGGAGGTCAAACTTTCACCTTGTTACATGGAGGCCTGTCAAGCTGTCTTTCATGCAGACTCGTGGAATGCTGTTTTCCATCCGTCTCAGTCCAGGAGGAACGACTCCGGCTTGATTTGGCGTGTGATAGATGTATCCCACGCAACACCTGCGGCGTCCTCCAGGGTTTGCATCCATCAAAAGAGCTTTATTGTGCGCCTAGAACTGCCCCCAATGTAGAACAAAACTGGTTTATGTGTAAAGTAGATATATAAGGCATGGGCTCTTCCAACTTTCGGCGTTTGCCCACGAGTTTCTGAACTGATAAAACTTTCCCATGGAGTTTCCCACTAGAAACAGATGTTTGGAGGGTGTGAGAGCAACAAACAGTTGCTTTTATTTTGGCTGCGCAGCGACTTAATTAAATGCGGTAACAGTTATATATCAGAGAATGTGTCATGATTACACATGACGTCAAAGTATCGGTCGGGTTTTGATTCATTTGGACTTGTCCTCATATCTCGGATATGCTCTTCTTCACAGCTGTAAGACCTCCAGTGAGTATTCTATGATGGTGTTCCCATTGCAAATGGCAACTGTGTTGTGTCATTCAACAAAATGAGTTATTAAGACTCAAACACTTTGCTACTTTTGGCTCGGCAGGCACTGCGTCCGACATCATTAGTTACTGGCACACAACAACTGGTCTAAAGGTCTCACAGTCTACAGCAGACACCCTCCAAGTTTAGTGCTTCTAATTTCAACATGGTGGCTTTCCCCCCCTCGTTCGCATCCACTATTCTGTTCCAGATCTCTGACAGGCGCGGGTTTTATTTATTCACATTTTGCTCAGGGTGCAGGTTTTACAGTCCCTTTGGGAAATGCAGAGTTAATGTACAACTTTCTGTTTTTTCCCTCCCTGCTCTTTAAACCTTCCTTAAGTGTTTAAACAACCCAGAGTAATGACGTAGTGTTGTGAAAGTGAAAAACCATGCTGGAGTCGGAGAAACGCTTCAGCAGTCCCTGAAGAGTGAAAGTGAATATACGGGAGAGAGTCGGACAAGGGGGTGGGGGGCAAAATGGAAAAGGAGGTATTTAAAGAAGAGATTGAGTTAAAAACAACCAGAAAGAACAATAAAGAAATAGTTAGGGCCTTTGGAAACTAAAGCTGGGCATCAATTCTGATTTTAATTTGAGTATATTAGATTTCATTTAACTTTGCTCGGAAAAGAAATTCTTTGGATGCTGTAAATCAGGAATCCTGCAACTTGGTACATAATAAAATATATAAAACAACAGGATCCAAACAGTGCAGTGCAACTGATATTTATGTAACGGATATAACCAACAGCTAAAATGTGAGGTTTAAAAGCCTCAGACTGCTTTCATTGTGTAGAAATGTTATTATAAAATCAAAACAAACAAACAAAAAAGCATTGAATTTGTTAAATAAAATAAACGTTTTAGTTATAAATTTCTATTATATGTTTCATCTGCAATATATTAGAACATTTCATAACTGGACATTAAGATTACTTGATGTTCCTTTAAAAATACATCCATTGAAGGATTCATCAGACTGATTTTCTGCATAATTATTCAGTAAAAAGACTGAACAATAAAGCATTTTAATTTTTTGGATGAACTATCCCTTTAAGAATGTTCACATTAAAATGAAGAACTATAGAATGGGTTGAAGCGTGTTTTATTAACTCTAAATAGTAAGTTAAAACAAGATAAGTTCATTTTCCCTGCATTTTTCCCACCGTCTTCAACAGAACCCAGAACTCAAAATCTAATTAGTTTGGAGCTACCACACACTTCATGTTCGAGAGTTTACATTCATTCATTTACACTTAATGTTGTAAGCCCCATATGTTCTTGATCTCCCAGGCTCGAACTCCATGGAAACATCTGAAGATCAAATGGGCTGCAAATAGTGCAAAAGAGGCCTACTGAGCAGGAGATAACTATGTTAGACAAGGGTTACTTCCTTCCTCAGAGATCAATACAGTCTTGTTGCCCTCTGTTTAGTTCCAGCACTTCCTTTGCTTAATTCTGTTTTTTCCTTGATATATAAAAGTGATTGGCTCTCTCGCTGCCAAAACGTGTCCTGCACGGCTGTAAAAAACAGCTTCCCCACAGCAGCTTTTTCAAATTTGGGGCTTGTGACACTCTGCCAAAAGCCACAAATTACCCCCCTCTAGCAACAGCGAATTAGGAACAATTTTCTGTTTGCTATAAAAAATGGGAAAAAGAAAGGCGAGGGTAAAATATAGCTTACACTAGAGACCACCAAGGCAGGCAGCGCAGAAATGAAGTGCATGCTCGCCCAGCAGACGGTTTGGGTGGCAGGGCGGCATTTGGCATTTTGTGCACTTGCTGATACTCGTAGTAATCAATTCACTAAAACATGGTGTCGTGTTTCAACGCGGTGAGGTCACGCTTAGAAAGAGCAAGGCCGGCGTATTAATATCACGCCTTGATGGAGAACAGGCATTTTTCAAAATGAGGGATTTGAGACCGATTTTACAGAAGAAGAGATGTTTTACACCAAATCCTCTCTGAGCTTGGTCTATTGGATTAAGGATCAGAAGGGAATAAGCAGACTTTTTTCATCTGATACAAAGTGTGAGGTTTGGCTGAGTGTCCACTATGTATGCCAGCTCATGATTTTTCCCTTCCAGAACTCCTTCCAATGCCTTTTAAAAGTCCAGGTCCAAGTTCTTCTGCACTGCTGTAGACGTTAGAGCGGAAAACCAAACCGAAGCGTAAGGTTGAGGTTGAGGAATTGGTGAGGTTAAGAGCCAATCTCCTGCTGCAGCTCGCTGCTGGTGGTCCACAGACCTTCTTCAGTTCCCATAGCAACACCCAGCGACTGAGAGTGAAGGAGATCTCGAATAAACCACCTGACCATAGGCAGCCCAACCATCACCACGTCAGCATAATCAGGCTTTGGGCCCATTGAGAAAACAAGGCAACAGTAACCAGAGACTGAAGCGCACATTAACCCGGTTCTGTAGCCTCTGACCCATATGTTAATTATACTTCCTGTTCCCTTCCTGATTACATGACAGCAGATTTTTAGCCCATTCACAAAGGAATCAGCTAATTGTGCAACTGGAAGCAGCACCACTTGATGCTATTTGTTCAGTTTTTAATCAAAAAAGAAAAACATTGTTTTCATTCAAGAAACATCATGTTGTTTTGTTGCACAAGAGATCGTTGACTATTTTCAGCAGTGTTATTGGCCTCCAGTAGAGATGCAAAGAGGCTTTGTAGACCTACTACTCGTATTACTGTTACTCTACTGTATTCCTATATTCCTAAAAATAACTTTGATCCCATGAAATAAAAGTAGGGGAATTAGTCACCAAAAATGTTAGAAATAGAAATGTAGCTTAATAAATGCATATGTTTTTTTATTAGTTTATAAGCAAATCCAATAAAAAACTTCAAATAGAATTATATCACATGAACTCCTATTTTGCATTTTTATTGGTGTATTCCATGGTTGTTTTGTATAGTCATAGAAACTAAACTAAACTAAACATCTATGCTCCATAAAGAACCTATAACATCCATGGAACCTTTAAATTCTGCAAAATGTTCTTTACACTCTTCAAAATAAAGGAGATTTTCACAGTGATGCCACAGAAAAAAAACAATTTCTGTTCTCTGAAGAACCTTTCTGTAAACAGTTCTTAGAACCCTTTTTTTTAGTGTAACGGATAATTTAATAAGCTAAAGAATTTTTTTTTCACTGTAAAAAACCTTTTGCAGAATGAAAAGTTTCCGTGGAGGTTTAAGGTTCTTCACAAAGAAAAAAAGATTCTTCACACTAAAGGCTGAAATACAATGTAATTTCGGCTAGTAGTCACAAACTGAATCTTTTTTTTTGGGCTCCAGACTTTGATTCCATCCATTCGGAGGATATCAGACATGTTTGATATTTTAAGCTGATTTTAGAAAACACATTGTTTTTATTTATCAAGCGTCTCTTAGCAGCAAGCAGCAGGTTTCTGTGTGATTTTTTTTTTTTTTTGTGACCGGAACAAATCTGGTAGTATGTGATCCTCAGTTTAGTGTATCATAGCCAGTTTTTCCATCTGTGACTATTATAAAGAGGGTAAGTGTATGATGATGCCCAGTGTTTTAAAATCTGTCCAGATTCTGGAGTGTATTCCAGAAAAATAGAAGTTCTTTTAAGAACTGCTCACTTAAGGGTTCTTTAGGAACCCAAAATGTTCTTTATGGCACTGCTGCAGAAACCCTCATTTGTCATTTTTATTTTAACTACTAAGAAAGTGACCAAAAACATACATTTGTTTAAAAAAAATCTACAACGCTATATTGTCCATTATATTGCCAATGGAGGATAAAGTCAAGCACATTGCACAGTATATATAATATACACTAAAGAAAGTAGAATACTATGTTAGTGTGCTGTTTATAAACACCAGGTTTTTGTACTAAGCTCCATCAGGACATCAGGGCTCCATGTGCATGGAAGCAGCAGGGTGCTTCAGAGGTTAGCAGACAGCATACACCACTTCTTAACATGGACACATTAAGCAGCCCTAATTAAATTTCTCATTTTCTTTCCCTACGGGCCATTTGTACTTCCTTTTTTCTTATTCCATCTCTCTATGCCATTGCCGTTCATTCATCTGCTCTGCCCATTGGTGAAGGAACATGGCTGAGGTGTTAGCTCATTCCCCTTCTGGGTGGCTTTCCTGCAGTATTTCACTGTCATCTACTGGCAAATTGATTTTGGCAAAGAAACCAGCTGGGGTGGGAGTGGGGAGGGGGCATACACGCATGCACACATTTCCCACATACGTATTACGAAACACTGGCATACGTGTGCACGCAGAATGTATGTGCACTAACTTGGTCACCCCTCAAATAAATAGCAGGCCAAAATAGTGAGCAGAGGCCCCTTGGTTCTGGAAAAAGGACTCACTGACGAAAGGCGAAGGGTGGAGGTGTGGGGTGATTTATAACTCAATTCAGTGCAAATGGAGGCAGAAATGCACACGTCTTGCCAGCAAAAGCACATGTGTGTGTGTGTGTGTGTGAGAGAGGAACTGATCATTTATGTGACATCAATGGCTACATCAAGTGCTGACATCATACAACATCTCCCCTTTCATTAAGGGCGTGCATCACTCTGTCATAGTCATATTAGTAGATCGTTATTGTCCCTTTAAAGGGCAATTATGTTGCAGCGTCAGATTAAAAAAAGATTGTTTACACTTGGTATTAACAACCGTCTCTGGTGATCCGATCACAAGTGGACAGCTGAGACAGGCTGCTGTTTACACCGGGTGTTTACATGCATCTCAAATGTGTCTTCTGTGACCACTTGTGATCAGATTTCATTACGGCAGGGTCTCTGATGTGTCACTTAACTCTCGGTATGTTGCTTCTAAAGTGGCAGAAGTCCAAAAGTGATGTTTCGGCCAGAATGATCATTGTTGTTATAGAGCTTCACTCAGTCTCCAACTCTGAAATGAGAGTTTGAAGTGTGTATTGTGCTTGAACAAGGGCTTTGTGAAATCTGAGATCAGGAAAAAGCTTTCATTTGTAAAAGCTTTTTCATGCTTCATCTCATTATTCGGTCAGATATGGTCTGATATACAACCTGCTTCTAATAAAAGATTATGACTATCCAATTTTTCAGCTGTCTTGTTTCCAGAGATATTTTCCCATGTATTTATTTATGTTTTTCTGTGTAGGAATTTAGTTTTTCAATAGCCTAATTCTTCAGTAAGAATGTGTCGTATTTGTGTTTGTTTATGTGCAGAAGACATTGGTTTGCATGGGTATAGTGCCATTTTTATTTTTGTCAGGAATGAAAATGAGGCTGTAAAGAATAAAGTACAGATTGTTTAATTTATTCTATTTAATTTATTGTTTAATATTTTGCTCTTTTTGCCTCTATTACAACCACAACAAAAAATAATAATAAAAAATAAATAAACAGATAAATAAATTTAAAAACACCTTGCTTTTTATTACACTGACCTGCATCTGCTTGAATAAGCTTTATAAAGCGAGATTAATAGGGATATAGTTCACTCAAAATGACAATTCTGCCTTTATTTACTCATCCTCATGTCAGGCAAATGTTTATTCAT
The DNA here is from genome assembly GCA_032357425.1 of Enteromius argenteus. Taxonomy (NCBI): domain Eukaryota; kingdom Metazoa; phylum Chordata; class Actinopteri; order Cypriniformes; family Cyprinidae; genus Enteromius; species Enteromius argenteus. Next base: position 18,956,379 of record JAUCMR010000071.1, read on the forward strand.
CTTCAAAGCTGAAGAGGCAAGAGACAAATGAAGAAATTTCAGTAGTATCCCTCCACTAAAAGTCTATGCTTCAAAAAAGTATATAAAACACCATGAAAATCGTTCTAATTTGTATTCTGAAGATGAACAAAGGTTATGAGGACTTGGAACAAGATGAGTGAATGACAGTTTTATTTTGGGGTAAATTATTCTCTATATTGCAAATAATTGTGCACATCCATGTATTGTAACATTTTTGTTTTGCTGTATATTGCAATGCTGTATATTGTTACACCCCTGCCAACTGCTTTTGTCAGAATGATGGGACATCTGTATGTGCTTAAAATAAGCCCTTGTGGTTTTATATTTTGTTTATTTTTACAGATTTTGCTTACTTGTATTTTATTTTGAGATTTTAAACAATTACAAAGTGTCTCATTCATTAAGCTGACACGAGAAATATTTCATCATCTTAGCTACAATTTTTTATATGTCGAGGTTACGAATGTGAAGATTAATCAACTCATTAAGTTTTTAATGTTTTTAAAGCTGACATGATTTCATTTGTTAAAGCAAAAACAACGTTGACTGGACTTGAAAATAAAAATAAGAAAAATAAATTAAAAGTTATTTCAACAAGAAATGTATTGTCAAGGTAACAAAAAAGGCAGCAACATTTAACATTTAACAGTAACATTTTTTTTTACATTCTACTCAACAGTTTTATTTTACCATGGTGTGTATTACTTTATTACCATGGAAACTCGTTGTGGGATTATGGGTAGTGTAGTACCTCGATTTTTTTCTTTTTCTTTTTTAAAGACTTACCCTTAGAAATCACTTTCTGGAGCAATTTTAAACGAATCGCCCCTTGAATCACTTTATTGCCTTAACATCTCAAATGCAACAAAATAGACGTCAAACGCACAGGAATATTATGAAGGAACAGAATTTTCCTCTTCAGGAAGCTGCTTGGAAGGAGCAGGATATCCCACAGAGCACCTCAGCTGCGCGGCGCGGCGCGGCTGGAGGAGAGAGCAGGAGACCTGCGCGAGCTGGTACAGGCTTTGAGCAATGACTTTAACCATCCTGTTTGACTTGGCATGAGGAGACATGAGAAAGCGCCTCTCGGGTCAGGTACAAGCGGACCTTTAAACACAACCTGCGCGTTCACTCCCTTGTAAACGCAAACCGTATAGGAGGGTAAAAATATAAATTATAATACGTCATTGCTAATAAAGCGCGCGGGACTCGGGCGAGCGCTCGCGCTGGCAGCGCTGCTGGAGGGTGTCAAATAAAGAGCAATTCATCACAATCACAATATTATTAACATGCTTAATGTGACACTGATGGAGCGTGAAGTGGAGTTTTCACAGATGACGTATTCAATTTCAGACCACAAATGCAGGGCTTATTATGATTTCTGTCTTCGTACGTGAAATGACTTGTTTTGTTTTAAGTTATGGGTCTTAGACGGCCATTCGACTGGAGAAAATAATCTCCCAGATTGTTTCTGAGGATCACAAACTGTGGCAGCTGGGAAAGACGAAAGTGTTTAAGCAAGATGTGGGAGCTGGGTCACAGATACGCTGAGATGGTCACTGTAGAAATAAATATTTGTCTCTATATCTCTGTTGGGACGCGGCTAAATAGAGGCCAGTTATTCAAAGCCAACAACAGGAATCTTTCCATCTACTGCATGAAAGAGTCTGTGGGCGAGCAAAAGACAGCTGGACACATTTACTAGTGAGTTTTCTTGAAGGCTACTCACACACTCACAAAGACACACTCCTTTTGTTTCCTTTATTTTGTCAGGTGCAGCGGGGAATTTAGTTATCTCAGGCTGGCCTTTACTTACAGGTCTGGCTCTTCTGCGCTTGTTTTATTTTTCTTTTCTCGCACATGACTCCAGTGCAGTCCATTTAGGCATATAACTTTCAGGCTCATTGTCCAGTGATATGAATTAAAGAAAAAGGAAGTCTGAAAAACTGGAAAACGTCAAACATTAAAGCGCAGGTCAAATCCAAATAAACAAGATTTCAAAAGCATCCAAAGCGTTGCGGGTTTTACATGCAAATTCACCATTTCCCTCAGTTTGATAAAGCAGATGTTTGACGTTTTATTTAGATAAAATTAAAAATTCTGCTTTATCTGAGTTTGGAACTGTCACTAATCGTTTTATTCATTTGAAGATCTCGCCTTATGACAAATAGGTGTTTATACTGAGAAGCTCGTCAAACAGCAAGCAGGATTAAGGCATGTGATTTCACGACCCAGCTGAGATGACGTCCTCCAGTCACGTCAGATTGGCACTCCAGTTCACGAGCTCCTTTGCTTGCATGATATTCATTTAGTGATACAGCACACAGACATTTGACTCTCTTGAGGTGTTTTACTATTACTTAGGCCTATTGTTTTTTTGTTATTGTTTTTTTATAATTCCGACAATTTCCGAGACATGAATTTGTTGTAGGCCTATACTGTTTGTCAATATAATACAATAGTAGGAATTGACTTTTTTTTTTTTTAACTTAAAAATGTTTTAAACGCCATTTGTACCATGCATAATTCTTAAAAAGAATATGTTAATTTATAGAAATTCGAATAATTTTACTCGTTAAATAAATGTTCTAGTATCTATTAATAGCTAAAATAAATAGCAAATAATTGCTAAATAAAAATAACAATAGGCTAGGAGTTAAATGACTAAAACATAAAACAACTCATACTTACCAATGTGAATATATTTAGAAGAAATACATACAGTACACTGGTTTTAACTCTTATCTTCCAGTTCCCAGTCATGTCAAAGACACCCTCTGCTTTAACTTTATTTGGAAATACCACTGCTTGCTGCTTTTTTCACTTCCATTCCCATAAAACTGTGTTAAATTGACATTAACTTCCATGCAGATAAATAAAAAAGCATTGTGTAACTGAAGGAATATTCTCAAAACTTAGCAATCATATGCCCTTATAAAACTTATAAAAACAGCACACTGCGCAGTACGCATACAATAAAATCTGTACTTCAAAAGGCTGTCATTATTCCTCATTCAGAATCTGTGGCCTGTTTCCCAGGAGAAATATTTTATGAATTTGGTGACAGTGTAAGTTTGATTTGATTAGGAAATCATACAAAATCTGTTCAATCATTTCAAAAATGTAGGCCCCAAGATCCTCGCAGAGCACTCAGAAGAGGGATCAGAAACCTGCGGTCATGTGATGATAGGCTGTATATAGATGCGTAATGCGTAGAGCTTTTGAAATCGAGGACTGAAACGACTGTGTTAAATGACTGTTAGACTAATAGGAGTGTGAATACACACCTGAGTCAGAGTGAGCTGTCAAGACTCTGCTGAGCGTCTGGAGATGATTATTTACAATGTGCGCTCAGGCGAGATCCTGTATATTTGTGAAAAGCATTTGAGACTGATCCGGTTGATTATTTCCGCTTAACAAGCTTAAATAAATAAACCGACGCGAGTGGACACGTGTTATAGGCCTACTTCTAGTTTTTACCTTATTTTTATATGATGGAGATATGGGCTAAATGAACGGCCATTTAGGTCTATGCACTGTTCTATAAACTTTAAATGACAATATAAATGTCCTCCTGTAGGGGAGAGCAGGGACGAAAGTAACATTTTTCAGAAAAACTTCATTTTAAAAGATAATGTTTTTGACAGAGATGCAGTTTTGCTGCTGTCAGTAACTCACAAGCGTGACAAATCAATAGCAGGTGGTATTTTGTACAAATGTAGAACGACTTCGGTGTAATTTCACTTTGAATGTAACTTGTACATTGTTACTTTCGACCCCATCAGTAGGGATGAAGGTAACACAACAATACAAGCTAGATTTTTTTTGTTACTCTTGATTTATTAAATACATCTGACTATGACCTTGTTAATA
>JAUCMR010000071.1:18973184-19000122 GCA_032357425.1 Enteromius argenteus
TGTGTGTTAATAATGACAACTCTCTGAAGATTTTAGCATGTTAACGGTTATGTATAATGTTATGTATAATGTTAATGTATTTGGTTTTGGCGGAATAGATCTGCTGCTGAATGGCTGGTCTTGTTTATTGCTGTAGTTGTAGATTATTGCTGCTGCAAGCATAAACTGGAACTTGCTATTGCCAATGCATATGACTAAACAGTGCTGTAAGCATTTAAGACATACTGCTGCTGCACAAATGGTATATAAAATAACCCCTAGCATGTCTTTACAGGTGGAGCTGGGGAAGGTGGAGGGTTTCAGAAGAACTCTAAAGGTGTGCAGCTAAATGCTCAAGTGGATGTTGACCAGCCATTTAAATGTTAAGTAGCAAGCTCACTGGCGGCATATGCAACATGAATGATAAGCTTGTGCCAAGTCATTTAACACTGTGATTATCATAAGTTATGTTAATACCCATCAGCCTGCACCATCTAGAGTTTCATGACTGAACTATATGTATATATATATATATATATATGTATATATCCAGCATGTTCATAAAAATCCAAAATTGATTTGAAAGATTTTTGCATTTAAAATTTACTTGACTGTAACATGCTGCTTCTGTTGCTTTGTGTGGCAAGTTGACTAGTTTTAACTGGGTTGAAGATATTACTTAATTGACTGAATAATGCATCAGATGAGCATTTTTTAAATGTAAAATTGGCTCCTCAAGGAGTGATTTCAAACATTCGCTGGAAGAGCTGGAAGAATGTGGGAGGATATGAATGAGTGGGCCATTTCTCTAGAATGAAGAATGGGCGTATGCCAACAATCTAAATGATTGTTGAGGCTTCTGATACTGATCTGTGTGGTTTGATTTGGCAATAAGGCAGAAAAAGAAAGTTTGTTTTGAAGTTTTTGGTTGGGTTTAAATTGTCCACAGCAGCTTTTCTCTGCTCCAAACGGCAGATTTATGAGGGCAGAGTATACCAAACAGTGTCTTCATTGTGTTTTGAACATGTGCAGAGGCATTCTGGGTAGCTGAGGTTAGATGGGAATTTTATCAGAAGGGCAAATGAAACCCATAAATTTCATACACTTGTTGAAAAACATGCAAATGCAGACAAAACTCTTCTTAAGGCTATAGCTTCTATTTAGGGTTCATGATTGGCACAACCTCCTTACCTTAAGTAGTTATTCAATTTCAGCATGTTACTTGCACTATTTGTAGCCAATTTAACTCATACATACACCACTATCAGAAGATCGTCACAAAACCCTAAAGGGGGCATATTAGTATCTTAAGGTGCACTACAGACCAAATTCCAATTTCTTACACCGCCATTTAAGATTTTATTTTGCAGATGTCAAGTGTGAATCACTAGATTTCCAGTAAATACCGGAAATGTGAATATAATCTATGAATCAGGAAAATAACTGTTACAGGAATAGTTAGGAAACTCTGGGTGATGCGTTTTTCAAAAATGTGTTGCTAAGCAACTCGTCTCGCACCATTAGTGCCATGGACATGAATGACAGTTTAAATCATGCAGCTTATTGAGCAGAGTTGCACTATTGCTTTTCTATGTGATCAAATTTACAATACCTATATGGATGATTAAAAAGGAGAAAAGTTGTCATAAACATTTATTGAAGAAGGGATTGGAGCCATACTCCAAATACAATTCACTGCCTTTTCCAGCTGAAATGAACATTAGTAACAATAAAACACCAACTGAATTCCTGTTCACACAAATTATGACTTAACGATATACCATTTTATGATTAATGGAAAATAACGTGTAAACTAACACGTTACACACCTGCTTCATATGTATGGCATTTCTGAAGTAAACTTGCTCAGTAGTGCACTTCAATTTTAAATCTGGCCTGCAACGATTGTGAAAATACAGCAATCGAGATAAAATTATTGCATCCCCATGGTCAAACGTGCTAAGATGTATCAAAATGTGGTGCTCTGTGGTTATTCATGTCAATGTAATGTAAACAGTTGAGAATTAAAATACGTGCATAACAGAAAAATTGGATCCAAGCAGCTCTTACAGTGACAACAAGCTATTCCTTCTGTCAGCTGAGTGCTTAATATTAATATTAAACAAACAAAAGATAAAGAGAAAAGCACTCTCTGCTCTTGACTGAATGACTTTTTAGCCTTAATAATAAATGAAGAAAGTTTAATTCTTACTGCCACAATACATATAACAACCCTTGTAATAAAACCACCAGATTCATGTTCATCTGTTTTAGATAAAACAGAGAATCTTTTTAGCTTTACTCGTTAGACATCCTTGCAAAATGCACAAGTTAAACCCCTTGCAATCACTTGAAAGACCACATGAATCTTAGCAAACACAAAATGTGAAAAACATATATTTTCACGCTATGAAAAAGATCAAAGATATACTTTGATAACTGATGTTAGTTTAACTTGTAGATGGCAGCCAGTAGTTCTCTTTCTATTGCTGCTGGTGCTTATCAGTCTGTCTTTAAAAACAACCATTGGGATTGGGATGACAAATGATTTGAGGATTATTTTACTCGGCCAAGCCTGATTCATGTGGATATGGGCGCCTGTCCTAAAGCATGAAAACAGGGAGGAATTACATCAAAGTCTTGAGAATCATGACTGATGTTGACCAGTGAGTTTGGAGGCTTTCCTTGGCAGCCCCGCTCTCCCTTTTTCTCATTCCCTTTCTCTTTTTCTCTATTACTTTCTTCTCTCTCCATCCGCCCACACATCCTTCCACGGGCTTCCCAGGCCTTGGCAAAAAGCAACCGCTGCAAAACTAGCAGCCTGGGCCTGTTTGCCTGCCAGTAGTGCAGGAATCGTGTTTCCAGAAAAATGACAGATGAAAAACTGCCTCAGATAACCAAACATTCACTTCTATTGTGTTGAAAGTCTGAGGTTCAGGGCCGTTTCGTTCAAGGAGCTGCAAAAATATTTTAAATACGGGTGAGCCTTTGCTCCAGGGTTGGCCGGTGGTAAAGTGTGCGGTAGTGCACAGTGATGGTGGTCTAGTTACTGAAATTATAGTAGATACACATTATTTGAGCTGAGTGAATTTGAGTTATTTATGTTTGGACATGTTGGTTTCAGAAATCTGAGAAAATTCCTGAACCTGCAAAACAAGTAATAGTACACACGAAAATGAAAATTTTGTCATTTACTCACCCACATTTCATTCCTTTATGACTTTTCCCATGCATTGAGTTTAAATAGAGCAAATAGAGTGTTTGTCATTAAAAAACCCCCAAAAAACAAAATAAACAAACAAAAAAACACACTATCAAACAGCTGTTTTAGCAAAATCAGATTCAGGCAGGGTTGCCAAATCTGTGTAAAAAAGAAAATTCCACTCCCATGACAAAAATAAATATTTTACCATAACTGTATTACACATAATTTCAACTTGAAAATTACTATGTTATATTAATCATATATGAACTCTCTAATAGCGCCCTTAACAGTTTTACCATATGTCGATTGTTAAAAGGGTTAAATATTTTAAAACAAGCATTTTAGAAAGACTTATTATGCACTAATCAATTTTTTTACTTGAAAGAAAAATAAATAAATAAATAAATGAACCCTTGGAAACAGTTTAAAAGTTGCTGTGTTTGGTAGATTTGGCAACCTTTGCAAAAAAAAGCCAAGTTTTAGCAAAATCAGATTCAGGAAGGGTTGCCAGATATGTGTTAAAAAAATAGCTAAATGAACCAATTCAGAATATCAAAGCTAAAAATATGCCACTCCAATGAGAAAAATAAATATTTTATCATAACTATATTATATATCATTTCAACTTGAAAATTACTGTTACATTAATCATATAAGAACTCTCCAATAGCGCCCTTGACAGTTTTATCATATGTAGAATTAGGGTTAAATATTTTAATACAAGCATTTTAGCCAAACACTTATTATGCAATAATCAAATTTTAACTTGAAAGAAAAATAAATAAATAAATGATTGAAACCCTTGGAAACAGTTTAAAAGTAGCTGTGTTTGGTAGACTTGGTAACTTTGCAAAAAAGCCAAGTTTCCACCGATCCAATTATTTATAGTGAATACAATAAAGCCCTGCCCTACATTCATTTTCTAATATAGTGTGTCACTCAAACATTTAAATGGAATTGTTAGTGAAAAGGTTTGCTTATTTGGTGCATTTGTTTGATCAACAATACTGCGGCTTAATAGATAGGGAGTTGGACATGTAACCTAAAGGTTGTGGGTTTGAGTCCCAGGTCCGGCAGGAATTGTAGGTGGAGGGAGTGAGTAACCAGCGCTCTCTCCACTTTCAATACCACGACTGGTTGTTCACTTCTCACTGCTGTGTGTGTGCACTTGGATGGGTTAGAAGGGTGTTAGAATTAGATTTTAAACACAGTTCTTTTTCCCACAGTTATTCTATAAGTGTCCTTCTTAGTGGTCAGCATTCCTGAGCGGGGCCCTACATTCCTCCTGACCACACTTGGTCAAATCCTGCTGCTTCCCCTCAGCTCTGCTCAGAGCAATCCCAGAAACCAACAGCTGACCGCAACAGTGTCTTTAAAATGTGGCCGGGTATGACCAAACTGCTGCTTGGGGGGGGTCAAAGGGCCATCCCAAGGCATTAAAAATGACACTGCAGAGGTGGGCGAAAACTTTCACATTCCCACTAAAGAGAAAGCAAAAGACAAAAGGTTCTCACAGTTCTTCACATTAGCTTAGGCTAATGCAAAGTTCTTAGTAACACAGACTGTGTTCCTATCTAGAGTTTGCATTTTTTTAAAAATGTGGAATTTTGAGCTGAGCATTGGTTACAAGACCACAAACACTTCTGACTCATCCCCTTATCAATCACCCAGAATGCCCTATCGCAACCACACAGCAATGTCAATCACTGAGAACTTACACCATTGCAACCAACCACAAGTCTGACAATGTGAAACTGTTCTGAAAGTGCGAGGTACTTTATTAACCATGATAATCTACGATCTGTGTCCACTATCAGTGTCAATTTCAGTTTTACTGTGAATACTGGGGATGGGGGATTCACATCACGCAAATCCTTCCAGATCTGGATATTAGTCATATTTGTTATCATATCTTTCTTTATAAAACATTTTCTAAGTTATACTTTCAATTCATCAAAGAATGCAAAGAAAATGTGTCATGGTTTCCACATAAATAAAAAGAAGCACATTGATAAATCATATTTCTACCACTGACAAAATATTTTGTATCACATTAAAATAAAGACTATGTTTTTATGTGAAGTAAAAGTTAATCCCAACTTTGTTTTAAAATGAGTCGCAAGAGCTCCTAACCGAAGACCACATTATCACAAACGGAAACCACTTCCGTGAAGTGACCATCGCGTGTTCCTTTCACTAACGTACTTCTGGAAAGGCCCTTTACGATGGGAATCAGTTGCTCACTTTCGTTTGGAAGGTCCCTACAAATGGCGTCCTCTTCCCAAAGTGCCCTTGAAGGGAGAAAAAGAAGCTGTATGGAATTCGCCCAAACCTCACAGGAATCAATTCAAATTCAGCATACGTTCAAATAAAAAATCTATTCTTTTAAATTATAATAGTATTTCATAATATTAGTGTTTGTACTGTTTTTTTTTCATATCCATTTCTGATAACAAAGTGATATATAAAACAATTTACTGTTATGATAACAAATTAGATGATTTCTGAAATCAAAATAATTTTTTTTTGCAGTTTCACAAGCACATTAGCATTCCAGCCAATACTGATAATTTCAAAACAGCCAAAATGATCAATCTAATCGGCCTGACTGATTGGCTTTATCACTCTCAGCACTCCAGGATGCTGCACAATAGTGGTGGATGAGGAGACACCTCCCACACAGTGTAAAGCGCTTTATAAATGTAAGTAATTATTATTATTATTATTATTATTATTGACAATGACCTGCCATTACAGAGGCTTTAAACAGTGGTCAGATGGTGGCAGCACTTTCTTCAATATTTAGGGTCTCATGAGAGTCATTCTTGTGTGTGGTTCCAAAACTTCCTTACTGGCTTGTGTCTCTGTTGTGTTTAATTATAATGTCAGTTGGGTTCATGTGCTGGTTCTTCATCACTGCTAATTAACCTGCACAAACTGCAGTATATCTTGTGATAATGACCCAATTACAATCAGTACGTTGTGAATTGCAGTGCTCAGATTTCCCCAGACTGCCTTTTATATGAGAGTCCTATTCTAAATAATCAGTCAAAACCGCGGTTAAAGTTGCACAAGGCCTGTGATGTCAAACTGGCAGGCCAAGTACGTGACGGGGAAACTCAGAGAGTGTTGCTCATTTCCAGCAAAGCAGCTGTGTCAGATCTTGAGCATCCACCACGTAAAACTACGTGCGCCTCCAGACACCCAAAACACCCCTTAACCCCGCAACCTCCGACCTGACGACCTCAACACCACTCGCCTACAATCACAGCTGCTTCCCACAGATTGGATTGTATATTTGTAGAAAATGCAGAATAGTACCTTTCTTTTTTTACCCACAGCCATTCATCTAGAATTATTCAAGCACAGACTGCATAAAACTAGACAAAACAATGTAAAATGACATCTTTATACCCTGAAGCATGATACAAATGATGCTTCGATACAGATTTAAATGTAACTTTAGTAAAACTTTATTTTACAGTTGCTTATTAGCATGTGTATTATTAGAATATATTAATGCCTTATTCTACATCCCTAATCCTACCCAATACCTGAATTTAACAACTACCTTAATAACTATTAATAAGCAGAAAATTAAGAATTTACTGAGGGAAAAGTCATAGTTAATAGTTAACAAGTGTTACCTATTTTAAAACTTCCATATATTAAACAAACAATAAAAAAGAACCACCTCGAGTCAATTTAGGTCATGTTTTATTTTGATGTGAGGGTGGAGCCAGGACTGATATACAAAACAATTATATCAACAGAAAACATCCATCTTTTGCTCATCTGTAAGTGTGGGAACATAAAAAAGGGCTATGGTTGGTTTGTTTTCAACTTTCCTTCAGAGACAATGTGAGGATATGTGTATTTGATTACAAGACATGATAAGATCCGGTGGAAGGTAAAGGGTTTGGCTAAGAGTGCTGGGATATAGAAAACCCAACTGTGGATATCACTTTATGTTGTGGCATGCCTGAGATTATTAATGATAGCCGTTTCATGACTGCTGACAGGAGAGCTGTCCAGACATGATTTAAGAGCATAATGCAACATAATATTGTGGCCTACATTAATATGTCAACAGATAATATTCCTGAATCAATATCATTAAGCCGTTTCCCTCAGTATCTGATACTTACTGTAAGATTTTTCATTACTTTTGGCATTATTTACAATATTTTAAAAGAAAAAATACCCACAAAAGCTCACCTGTAATACCTGCTCAAAAGTAAGACAGCTGCCTTCGGCTTCGGTTCAAGGGAAGAAAATCCAACAAACCATACCATGTGACCCCCCGGTCTCCCGCAGCAGTATGGTTGCACAGCTCATATCCAAAACAAGAGTTTTATCAGCCTGCAAACTCATCTTTTCTAAATCACAATGCATTCTAGATTCCTGCTTTGTCAATTGAGGACAAGGCGTAATTTAGATTAGAGTATCTCAGGATCTGTAGAAACAGGCAAAGGCCTTTGAAAGGGCTTTCTGAAGTAGTTCAGGAGGATTTGATATTTACAATGTTGTTTCTGAGTAACAAAAGGATGAGGAAGTTCACAGTGAAATTCTCAGTGCTTTGAAGGGAGGCGTTAAGGGTTTCCATTCAATGAAAGTGAATGGGGACAGATGCCATCAAGGTAAAAAAAAAAAACATCATAAAAATAGTATTCTGTGCTAAATAGAGTGAGTCTTCTCAGAAGAAAAGTAGGAAAGCCACTGAATGTATCATTTATAATTGCTTGTGCCTCAGAGCAAGCAGATAAATAAATGTGGTCATTGCTCTAGGAGCCCTGCTGGACCAGAACGGTGAGCGTGAGGTGAGCGTGATTTCACCATGTACAAGACGTTCCTGGATCAACATCTTTGTTGATCCTGGAACAACATTCCAATCAACAAATCAGAATTGAGGGATCATTTTTCTGAAAATGTCTATTTCAGACTTTTGATCAGGGTTAGGTTCTACACCCTTGTTAATCAGCTATCATTCCCCACTGATTTTAGGCATAAATTCTGGGTAGTTGTAGGGGTAGGTTTAGTGGTAGGGATTGGGATAAGTCTATATTTTAGGACAGTAATGTTGATCCAGGATCACGTCTTAATTGGAAAACTCATGGCGACCAACCTGGACAATATTTTGAGATGCAACAAAATGAGTCTCCTGGAAGTTATGCTGTCTCACTGCCCAAAGTCACATGACTTTTTTTAAAGGTGCATAAATGAATTGATTCAGCAAATTATTTGCATTAAAGGGTTACTTCACCCCAAAATGAAAATTTTGCCATTAATCACTTACCCCCATGCCGTTCCAAACCCATAAAAACTTTATTTGTCTTCGAAATACAGTTTAAGATATTTTAAATGAAAACCGCGATGCTTGTGACTGTCCCACTGACTGACAAGTAAATATGCAAATTGAGTAAGCTGTTCTGTGCCAACTACAGGGATACGTTTTCGACGTGTATTTATGCTTTGATTTGAATGGTAACTGCAATATATCCGTGTGTTGCGGCTGACAGAGAACAGCGTACGCTATTTGTGTTCAGTAGATATTCTCCAAAATGGTGCTACGGTGCCGCAGAAAAGACAAATTGTTGAATAAAGTAGTTATTTTTATTTTCTTTGTGTGCAAAATGATTCTTGTTGATTCATGTTACGGTTGAACCTGATTCTGACTATGTTTTTCATACTTTTCTGGACCTTGACGGTGTTATTTACTTGGCAGTCAATGGGACAATCACAAGCCTCCCGGTTTTCATCCAAAATATCTTAAATTGTGTTCCAAGGATGAACGATGAATAAAGGAGTAACCCTTTTTCGCATGTTAAAAACCACTTCAAGTGAGCATAAAAACTTTTTATATATATATATATATATATTAAATTTGGTGTAAATTAGCTATAGATGCATGAACTACTTCTATAGCATAATTTCTTGGTCACTAGTAAATAGTAAAGAGCTCCATAACAGCTTGAAAACATAGCAAGGCAAATAAAGATCTTTTAAAACAGAATCTGAAAAGCCAAGGAGAAACAGCACAGCAAAAATAATCTCTCTTGTCGAGCCTGTCAAGATCTCCTTCAGATTGTGGTTTTGGAAATAAACAAAGCAAGTACAGGAAGGTATGTGATGTGGACCGTCTGTTTTTCAAGTAACAGAATAAGTCCTATTGGTAAGTAAAAGTTTCCTGTGAAAAAAAGAGACAGACGTCAAAGCAATATTTCTTTACATATTTTCAAGAAAGCTTCCTGTCCCCTATCCAGGCCTCCGTATGTTTCAGAGTCGTTTCAAATATAAAGGACGCAGCAGGGATTGGTTTCCTCGAGACCATTAGAGATCATGTAATGACAGGCCTCACTCTCCAACCCCCAAAACCAACAGAACAGACGCAAGGCCAAGACAGAGCAAGAGGCCGAGAAAAGGGAGGAGAACAAAAGAGGGGTGAGAAGGATGGAAAGGGTGGAGAGGGTTGGGAAATTGCCCCATTAAAGACAGAGATGTATCTCTGGTGGATCTCGGGGGTCAACTAAATTACTGGCTGCGCAGACTAAAGCTGAGAGGAAACAAACGTAGTGCGTGGTACGTGGTTCTCACTGTAATTTAGCATTTAGTACATACAGCCAAAGTAGCGACACCTCTCTCTAACACATCTGCAGTTCACAATGCACTCTTTAAATAACTCCACATGCAGGCGCATTTATGCACACGTACACGAAGAAACCTTCTTGCAGAAGTGTGAATTTGAGCCACAGACAGAAGTGTGGAAATATATTCATATGACCTCAATGACCAAAGGAAAGAATGTGGTTGTAAAAATTATACTATGCAAATCTATTCCCTTAAATGAGACACTTTGATTCGGATTGCCTATGCTAAATGTGGGCTGTTCCTCTGATTTGCAACGTGCTTTATATTTGAGATTTTTACATTAAGAAATAACATAGCGATTTTTAAATGAAGAAAAACTAAGAATCGCACAAAGGACATTTGTGTAGCGTTTACTTGTGCAAAAGCCCCCATCAGAGTGTTGCTGCTGCAGGCTGAGGTGTTCACAGTGAATTCGGCCTTATAGGAAACACCACTAACATTTACACAAAATCCAAGTAAAACTGCCTTCTTCCTGTAGAAATCCTCTGGAAGCTTGGGACAGCATCTAATGAGTATGGAGGAAATAGCCTTGCATGCGCAGGAGCCTAAACAAGAGGTCAAAACATAATCAGCAACAGATAAAAAAAGAAATACGACAAATCGGAGAAATAACAGGATGTTCTTGATAACAGACTCGATAACGTCTGTGTATGGAGATCCTCACTGTTAGCATTATCAGGTCCGATACTGATAGCATCTGACCCCCTGTTTCCCAAATGCTGATAAGCACGTTTTTAAAACTGTCAGGAGTGTTTGCAAGCATACATGTATAAAAAAACAGCAGGTTTTTACATTCAGTAACATAGTTTTGAAACATTGGTTATGCATTTTTGCTATATAACATTATCAAAGTTAACTTGTCGTAACTTTCCTAGCTTCTAAAATAGTTTGCCCACAGAAGGGGTGCTGAAAGTCACAGCTACTCCACCCTGAAAACCACAGTTTCAAGATGCAAAGGTTTGTGCTTGCTCGAAACAATGTCACAAACACAAATGTGAGAACTACGCTCAGTAACAGGTTGCATTTAGTGGAACAAGAACGCATTTAGCGTCTAGCTAAGGGTCTGTGACATTTATAAACATGGTGTTGAGCTTTTGCAGAAGTTGTTAACCAACAGTGCATTTGCTTCTTTCATTATTCCTCAGACTATTTCGTGTAAAAAATGTTTTAGTTACAGAATAAACTCTCAATGATTATTTTGCTGTGGCACTGTTGATTATTTTTAATACTTCAGTCACTGCTTGATATTTTCAGGTCAGTGCTAGTTTCTCAAATCATTGGTCTCTTTCTTCCCAAACAAATAATGCAAATTCAGAATCCACATCATCTATTTATTAATTTATAAAGTAGCTGCATAAATGTAAAATAATATAAGTTGGTCTATTTCACAAAAAAAAGGTTCTTGATTATTTAGCACAGCTATAAGCATAAAGTTTTCTTATATATGAAGAGGAGCAATGTGCAAATCTAAACAATTGCTGTGTTAAAAAAAAAAAATTGCTAATGAAATGAAAATGAACTGGATGTTTAGATCAGACTGTATGTGTTAGATGATGGACAGTATGGCTTTTCAGCTCTTCGGCGTGAACTGGACGTAAGAAGGAGCTTCACAGAAGCTAACTTTCACATATGTGACAGATTTCACATCTTCTCTGCTGAGTTCACCTGTTACACCTGTGCATTGTGTTTCCACCTGGAGCTCACTGATTACTGCCAAAGCAATTTGTATACAAATTATTAGTTGGTATACAGTTATTTCCCAGCATGTGAGGCTTTGGTCTTTGGCAACTAATTGCTGGTTGATGCCTGCACATCTCGCTTCATAACACCCGAGATGAGAGAACAAAAGTCTTATTGTTTCTGATTTATTTATAATGAGGCACCATCTGAAAAATTAGTTTTCCATGGGTGAGGTTTTTATTGGATGGCGACTTTTTCAGTTGGCAAACAATCATATTGCATCTAGTTGGTCTGTCTGCACAGACAAACTTTCATCTGAGAGTTCAGTTTTAGCAACTGACAGAATCGGTCAACAGATGCAAATGGAAAACAACAAACTTAGTGACCCCTATTTCTTTCTGCTTACTCAGGAAGTCCTACAGGGCCACCTTTTTTTTTTTTACTTTAAACATGTCTGATTGACATTTAAATCTCCAGGAAATGACTTCTGGGTAATATAGGAAAGCAAACTGAGGTTCAGGATGATCTAGATCAGTGACTCTCCAGTGGTTTTACTTCAGGACTGTCCATGTTACAATGTGGTGACCCAATACAGTACACAATTTTGTTCAATTTTATGTATTTTTGAAGGTCACCAGGCAACTTGCCTGTGTTCAACAGACAAATTTGCATCAACAAAGTGTTGAGTTTGACTTGTTACATGACCTTTGACATCAACAAAAAAGATATGGAATATTATTATACATTCTTCTCTGTTTGAATGTACTAGCTGTGCGTAATTATACAGCTCAATGCATTTGTTTTGCATTCAGCATAGCTTCCTTCTGCAATCCCATGAAAGCAGACCTGTGACCCACCAGTTGAAAACCACAGATATAGAGAGTTTAAGTGATGTGGTTCATATGAAAAATAGGTCATCTATTTAGAGACTCTGAAGAAGTTTGGAGGAAAATTAGAAGAAAAGACCAAAGTCTTGGGCTCATATTTTTGTATGAGGACCCCCGTCATCACTATCCACATATGCATCTAAGCAGAAGCCAGCTGGTCAATTAACTTAACAAAGTCCAGATCAGCTTGAAAACCACTAGAAAATACACAAAAATGTTGAAATTATAAACATGGCTTGTGGCCAGAGGAAGTCTAATGCCAAGACATCATTTGAAGACTTTTTGATGAACTGCACTGTATGTTTAAACTACAATACTGTAGGCATACCATACAATCTGGCAAATTAAGAAGTACTTATAGGCTCTTTAATGTTTTGTTTTTTTTGCAAACAGAAACACAATGATAAAGCACAAAATGATTAAAGATACTGCAAATACTGTAAAAGCTAAAATACAAAAACATCAATACAGTAATTAAGGAATTTGTGCCCCCTTGACATTTACAGGCATTTACACCTAGTAATAAACACCCACACTTTTGACTCAAAACTGTAAAGTTACTAAGATGCAGTTCAACTTTCCCATGAGACAACTAGCCCCGGTCTGTTCCACAGCATGCTCAACTGGTTCTATTACTTTCCTTTGTTACAGTGTCAGTGATAAATAGTCTATTGTGGCATGGTATTTATTGAAAGGAAATGTAACTCTCAGCTAATGGAATTTGTTTGTATTCCATCTTAAAGGATGTTTGACATAAAGATGTAAAGTGAGTGACATCAGCATTCCAGTCCCATCTGCCAGATGAGTATATTTCCTATTTCACCTCTGCATGAATGTAAACACTTCAACAGCAGTCACAGAAAAGCACATCTGCTCTTAATGAACTATGAAATAATATCTTCATATATTCCTTTTGTCTTTATTGGTGACAATGAAACTGCAAGTAATGTATAAATCAGGCATGCTAATTTAGCGTGTAATTAAATTTGGTTAGTATTATTGGGGGGTTGTATAGTGTCTGTATGTTGAGCATACGTTAACTTGCTATGGTTTCAAATAGACCACAATCTAAAGTTTTCTTCATAAGATGTACGCAAGTTATATAACCGCTGTCACCATCATAAATCACAAGAAGCAGCAAAATTAAGCTTTTATCTTAAAAAGGCAGTGCACTTTTTTTGTGGTTCAGACAGCCAAGCTGGATCTCAGGACATGTTTCACTAGGGTGAAGAAATATTCCAGTTTTTAAACCAAATAAGTCTGGAAAGGGAGTTTAGAATGAGTGCACCTTTTGTGTGTTTTACAAAAATTCCCCACTTTATCCTCGCCTCAGAGTTTTGCCAAATAGTAAACCAACCACGTTATTTTTTTTTTCTTTGTTAATGAACAGTTCACTCAGACTACATGAGCTTTAATGGTTTCCAGAGGCACACTCTGAGTCAGCCAATAACAACAAAGCCACCAAAGGAAGAGTAATTCTCTTCCTGCTGCTGTAGTGCCATTGTGACAGGATAGAGTCCTGGTCCACAGTCCGTACGGGCCATCACGCGGATTCTGCACGGAGTTCATGTGCTCATCTAAAGGGTAAAGACTTGTTTTGCATAACAGCGAGACACAAGCTGTGTATAAATCCACTACCTCACCTAATATCAAAGGTGGAGTTGGGTAATGGAGCGATTCTGGAAAAATGTGAGGTAAGGAGCTGTTTAAGGCAGGAATACATGAACACGGACCTCCCAAACTTTTGTTTGGAACACCAAATGTTATTATAGAGAAGTTTGTACTTATTATTGCATTATTGTGGGCTTTGACTGCACAGTGTTGAAAATATTTTGAAGGATTACCTCCCACAAAGTGTCACATACTTTAAGATCGCAAGGCGGGAATGCATTGGAAAAAAATGTTTCAGTCTGTGTTAATGTTGTTTAGGAATATCAAGCCACATATCACTCAAGACTGCCAGTAACTGCAACTTGACTGAACCCTACAAACTGCTCTGAAATGCTTTGAAGGAGTTGAAAGCGAATAATGAAACTCTGGAGAAAGACTTGCTAGTCTCATAAAATCTCTCTTTATTAACCATCCACAGGCCTCAAAGTTACAGTGAGGACCTGATTTTGTCCATTCTTTATCAAATATTTAGCATCGCTAGCCTTTACATTGTCAGTTTCTAGTGACGTGACTTCATTAGAATGTAGATATGGCATTTATAGTTGTTTATACCGACTCATTTATGCAGTTATCCCAGCACTGAGCTTTCTGCACCAACCACAACTTACCAACCACCCTCTTTCTGCTTCACTCAAGAATCTTTATAACCACTTTGAAGAGGTTTTCATCTTCGAGCTGCCATCTTTTTAAAACAAAGCAGGATATTCGGATGAGAACAGTCTAAACATTGAATTTCTCCTCCATCTACGACCCCTCATGTAGTGTGAATTTATATTCACAAGGCTTAAAGCTGCTAATGTTTTCTACCTCACTTTCGATCTTTGTTTTGATTCATTTCTCGTTTCTCTGAGCAAATAAGCTTTAGATCACAATGTGTATACCATTCCTCTCAAGAATGTGTTTATGTTTGATCTCTCTACTATGCCAGACCCCCTTAGTTGTCTTCCCGAATTAAACACAACTATTTTTCAGAGATATTTTTGGTCATTGGAGCTGAAACAGTCTTGAGTGCCAAATCATTGGCGTCTGGATCTGATTATGAGGAAATTACTCAAAAAACGAAAAGGACCATGTGTGAACGTGAACTTTCAGGCACTTTCTGTGGGGGTGGATGTCTTTAACATCTTAGAAAAACATTGGACACTGTTTTTTTTCACATGGTACGGGACTTTTCTCATTCTAAAAAGCAACATCACAGGCCATAAGAAATTAGAGAAATTAAAAGAGCACCCTGTTGAAAAAACAGCATATGCTGGTTTGGTAGGTTTAAAAGCATGAATGCTAGTTTGAGCTGGTTTAAGCTGGTCCTTAGCTGGTCATTAGTTATCTTAAGATCATGTGCTGGTCATTAGCTGATCCTGAGCAGGAACTAGTTGCTTAGGACCAGCACATGACCAGCTTAAAAAAGCTTGAACCAGCTAAGAACCATCTTAAACCAGTTCAGTTAAACCAGTTAAACCTGCATCCATGCTTCAAAACCTACCTAACCAGCATATGCTGTTTTTTTCAACACTACAGACCAACACTAAAATAGTCACAAACATGACAAATACAAATTAAAAATGTAACAAACCACACGTTTTCCTCAGTTGTCATCTCGCTAATGGGTGTCAGACGGCGAACCATTATGAAAGATTCGCAAATAGACTCTTAGGAACTTTGAATGAGTCAAAAAAGTTCACAAACCAGCTTCCAACTCGCTCGTAAGTTAACCGATTTGAATCAGACTCAGTCAGTGAAGTGTTCAGGCATGTGTTTCTCAAATGAAAATATGGTCGCAAGTTCTATCGTTACTAATAGAGTTCAGTGGAACTAATGACAATAGTTAGCTAACGGTTTTTGAAAAACACACCTTATAGGAGGTACTACTTTGCTACTGTTCACCACTGACTGCCTGATTGAAGTCATTTTTCATTTATGCCTGATTGAAAACGAAGCCAAAACTGAAATGTGACTGTTTTTTTCCTATGACGACATAAATTAAACTTACACATAACAGTTTTGTTTGAAGTATTTTGCCAGTTGATGTCCAAATGCGAAGATTAATCAGCTGTGAGACTATAAGAAATTTGTTTGGGTTACACTGGAACCATAACAATGGCAAAATATTATTTCATTTTCTTCAAACAGACCAAAATATTCTTAAAAACATAGTGTTATTTGTGACAGCATCAAATTGGAGAGACTATACTAAATACCATTTCATAAACTTCAAGAGGAGACGTGATTTTTCAGAGGGGTTTATAGACTTCTTAAAGATGGCTTTTTCATGAGTCACAGCCATCCCACTCCTGTAATCCCCCACTTTGAATGTGGGAAACCGAAATTTCCCTCCATATTTTGTTCATAGGACTGAATGCCAGACTAATGACTATAAAGACAAAAAGCAGCCTTTTGTATATTAGCCCCCAGATGTGTGGAGCTGTGGGGTTGCTGGACTGCACAATGTCATGGACCACTGCATCAGCGTGGTAGATGAGATCAGCCAGTGACAAATAGAAGAGAAATAATGGAGGATGTGAAACTATTTTGTAAATGGAGAGGGCAGTAATTGTGAATGCACTAGAAAGGAATGACACATTATCTCTGGTGACTTCCAGGGCTTATCAGAGAATGTGTAGAAAGAGAAAGGATGGGGGAAGGTGTTGAAGGAATAGTCACCCAAAAGTAAAAATCCTGTCATCATTCACTCACACTCAATGCAATATAATTAAAGGGAATTGGGGCTATCCAGTTCTTAGCTAACACAAAAAAACACCATATCCATGTGACTTTCCTCATTATTTTTTAAAGGGATAGTTCACCCAAAAATGAAAAATTGGTGTTTATCTGCTTACCCCCAGAGCATCCAAGATGTAGGTGACTTTGTTTCTTAAGTAGAACACAAACAAAGATTTTTAACTCAAACCGTTGCAGTCTGAAATCATACAGTGGAAGTCAATGGGCACCAAACGTTCCAAAGGTTTGAGAGAAAAAAAACATACACAGACAAAACCAAATTACTGTAAACCTTACGGCTCGTGACAGTACATTGAGGAATTAAGACACTAAACGATCAGTTAAGGATTTATGTATTTAATGTATTTTTATAATTTTTTACCTCTTATACACCACGATCTCCAACTCTCCTAATCTGAATTACAACATCTATGAATAGATGTTTCCTTAGTGTTTCTATGGGTCGCATTACGTAAGGATCTATGTCTATATCTATATCTATGTGCTAGAGCATCACTTGCTGGATGTTGTGAATGACACGAATATTGTGGTGTATAAGAGGAAAAAAAATATCTAAATACTGTTTTCGGACAGACCGAACAGCTCAATGTATCGTCACGAGCCGTAGGGTTTAATTTGGTTTTGTCTGTGTTTTTTTTACTTTGAGAGCTTTGGAATGATTGGTGCCCATTGACTTCCATTATATGACTGACAGACTGCAACTGACTGCATCTGAATACTGAATACAAAATCTTTGTTTGCATTCTACAGAAGAAACAAAGTCACCTACATCTTCGATGCCCTGGGGGTAAGCAGATTAAAATCATATTTTCATTTTAGTTTGAACTATCCCTTTAACAGCACACAAACAATTCATACAGGCTTTACCATGGCAGTCTCACATTTCTCACAACCAAATGTGCTCAAATCATTGATTTGAAATAAAATGGTAAGTGAAAAACTGAAGCCATTCTATAGTTTTAATGACAAACAAAGTCAAAATTAGTTTTTCATGATTTGAGCACATTTGGTCATGAGAAATATGAGAATGGCGAGTGCTGTTAAATAGCATATGTATGATATTTTTGTAGCCCATATGACTTTTGTAGTCCATTTCAGAGTTTATCAGCGAATAATGACAATATGAGGGTAAGCTAATCACAGCAGGGTTTTCGTTTATGGCTGAATTTTTCCTTTCACTGTCGGATCTGAGAGTATATCTAATCTAAAAGAAGTATTGTACTCAGAAGTTCAGAATCAAAGTCAGTATTGTGAAATGAGCAAGAATACACCAACGACAGGAGCTTTTTTGCAGTTGAATTGGTCAAGAAGTTCATGTAGGAAATGAGGAGGTTAGTAGCACTACATAAAGTCTATAGCATACATGTAAACTTTCAGTATAATCAAAATGGTCCCAAATGGTGGTTTCTTCCTGTGTTTATTTGTACCAGAAATCCCTGCTGACCACAACAACATCCATTGCCACGAAACACTCTTTTCCGTCTCTCTTTATTTTGCATAAACGGAAATTCTGATTTGGCAGCAAAAGCTGCACGTTCAGATGCATCCAAGTGTAATCTAAATTTTACAGCTTGAGACCTGTCAATACAAGCTGTAAGGAGAATAAAGCGAGGCGATTCAAGCTGTACTCTAGAAAGCTGCAAACACTAAACACAACAGACTAAATCAATATGTTTCAATGAACAGGGTTCTTTTTTGTCAGTCAAACAGGCTCCCACCACCAGATGACGGCTGAATGTCACGATAGGGGGCCAATTCGAAAAAAACAAAGGACCCATCATTCAAAGTTTGTTGTGGCTGTGATAGACTCGCTGTGTTTAACCAGCATTCTGGCCAAAGGCTGTTTACTGAACACAACATGGTTGAGTCAGTTCGGAGACAGACAATAGGGCCTCAAATGAGCCCCCAAAAACAGAAAACAACAAGCGATGGAAGAAAAACTAATCCAAGACTTTCTTTTAAATAACAACAAATGTTGATCGCTGTTCTTCTGAGACACCACCGAAACTCATTTTAAAACAAAAACAATACAAACTTAGCATTTCAACCATTTGCATTCCGTTTGGAACTTTTCAAATTCAGTCTAAACATTCGAAAGTTTCCGCCAGATATTTATTGGTTTAAAAACAGCAGTAAAGTTCAAGCTATGTTTCGTTAAAAAATACATCGAGCAGGTCTGTCATTATTTCTGGTAGGCTTTTAGACAGTTGGGCAGGGTCAAATCCACCCCCTCATAGGACACAGGAAGTCTCATGACCTCATAGGTCCAGGCTTTCCAGCAAGCCAAGGATAACAAAGCACAAATATAACTTCTATTCTGAACTGTCAATGCTGAACTCTCTCTCGAACCAAAAAAAGCACTTATTATAAGGAAACCTAAGAAAACACATTTTTATTAAAACTTTGATAAGCACTGACTACATGCAGATGAAATCACAGTGCTGTTCTTCTGAATTGGTAGGGAGTATCAAATATGTAAAATGCTTCCCAGATATTAACGCTGAAGTTGGAAAGAGATCCGGGATGAGTCAAGGTCTCCGCAGATGGAATATTACAATCTTATTTACCGGTCATCTAAATGTTTGTTGGTTTGACGTAAGTTCAATAATTCCAGCGGCTAGCGAGAGTCTTTATATGACAACACAGTGAATTTAATTACTGAAATTTAATGGCATTTTCCCACACCACCATAGCACCATTCATCTAAGGGAGTGTCTTTCCATCGCTCTCAACCACAAATAACAACAGTAAAATGAATTGAAAGAGAAGGCTGAGCTGTGTAAAGTTTGTGTATTCAGCTAATGCGATTTCGTCAGAGAGAATACGGTTCCAGTTGATTGATTTGGCAAAAAGCTTTGTGATCTTTGACAGTTAATTTGGATCATTTGGGTTAAAACTGTGATTTCAAGCTTTTAAACACTTCACTGATGACTTGAACACTTAATTGATGAAATTTCAGTCAGTCACACCAGTAAAGAACTGAATGGCCCATTAAGGTCCATGACAATGCTTGAGTGATGAATAAAGACAATACAAAACACAACAAACAAGATTATATATGTAATTTAACTATACTGTAGCAATTACTAAAAAAATAGGTTTAGACACAATTTTCACTGATATTGCTAAAAAAACTAGCATTTAATAAGCATAAGAAATGCCAAATAACACATTGCATTAAACATTACATTATAGTATTTTCTTGTTAAACACAGTCTAATAATCTTTGTTTTATTTTCACAGTGTAGCTGAACCTAACAGCATTCATGAGAATTTTGTTTTTTAATTTAATTAAAAAAAAAATATTTTTTAATTATTAGATTTAAAGGGAAAATTAATAAAGCAATTAATCATGTTTTAACTTTTATTACTTTTTAATATTGTGAATCAAATGGTTTTGGAGTTATGTGTAATGCATTGGTGGCCTCAACGGGTAATGTCATTGGAAAAATGACCACTGTATGGAAATAATATCACACATAAACTTGCATCTGGAATTGCACCTACTTCTTCTCTGGAACTTTCACATCTGTATCACAGGAGCACCAGACATACAAGTGTCTGAAACAGGAGCCAATAATCAGGGTGAGCCAGCAGTCTCTGTGGGGAGTATCGGAGTAGAGTGCTTGATTATCAGGCCTTTGTGTGTAAATGTAGGTAACATGCTGAGCCCAAGATATCCAGACACAGCAGGAGCGATGAGTCTGTCTGCTGGCTGGAGCTTCTCGTGAGGAGGTGGAGCCCCTCTGATTTTGCCATTATGGGAGCCTGAGGGCAAGAAGCAGAAAAGACTGATAAAGCAACTCTCCGTTCACTTCTAGCACCCCGGCCACCCACTGGAAAGCAGCAGAATGTGCAGAGCACTGAAAATGTGGGCCCTTGTTGCCCTGTGAGCAGGTGAACAAGACAGACATCTCCCATGTGCTTAAAAATGAAAGCATGCAACGCTCGATACTATTTCCTATTCATACAATAAGTAGAATCCATCTGCTGTATGTTTTCGAGATCTTATAGTTGCATAATACCTATACTAAAGTGGCAGCTACTCTGTTCCACGTTCAGACAGGGGACACGGTGTTCCTCTGGAGTGCTTTGTTCGGCATGGCCTAGTATGACCTCATAGGTGCTTCTCAAGGAAATCCCTCTCCCTTCGAGGTACAATGACAGAGTTTCCTGTTTAAGAAAGCTGGGTCCGGCTTCTTACTTACTCACACACTCCGCTGCCTTATGTAATTACAACGCAATTCCGAGACTGCTCATGTTTTTACGTACTTGTGCATCACATACTCAAAATAACCAGGGTTATTTATTTACTTATTTAGTCATACTTGTTTATGCGCCTGTTTGCACGTCAGAATGCAGGAAGAGAATACTGTAGAGGACAATAAGGCTCAGAACATCCTGCATTACAATTATGAGTCTTGTGCTTGAGTATAAGGATGAAGAAAGGTAAAAAAAATGCAAGACTTTAATTAATTAATACATTTAATAAATAAATCAAATTAATAAATAAGCAGTGTTAACTATTAGCAGGAAATAAGTGAAGATGCAAGTCTCACAAAAATAAATCTTTCAAACTGTAATAAAAAAAAAAAAGACTTTCAAAAATGTGATCAAGTAAAAAGTAGCTAGATACTAAAATCTCAAAATATTATTTTCAGTAAAGATTTGCATATTTTTGTTAGTTTTCTTAATTTCAAATGTTTGATTAAATGCCCCACAAAGATAGCTATATATATATATAAAAAAATAAAATAAACAAAAAAGTTCGTTACGTGAGATGTATACCGAAGTGTGAATTTTTATGTAACTTAATCTGAACAAAAGAAATAAAAAATAGTCACGTCACTGACCTACATATATAATGTGAAAGAACCTTCAAGTTAGTAGAGCTATTCGTTACTCATAAGTGCTGCATCAGCAGCCACAGACAGAAGACGAGAAGAGGCGAATGCCAAGACCAGCCCACTTCAGGACGAGTCTTGATCCAAGGTTCAGCTCTCAGCTCAGCTGCCGGCCGGAGCGCGCGTCAGTTGCTCTCAGGACAGGGGGGAGAGATAGTGGAGCAGAGGAGGATTTGTCATTTCCAGGCACAGTTCAGTGTGTTCAACTTAAACGGTAAGTTGCGCTTATTTACACGAAACAGCGAGGTTACATTTAAATGTAGGCTATTCAAGTCAGTTGAAGAGAACTGAGTATGTAGGTGCAGTATGTAAACTAGGGTGGTTTTGCATGGATGCGGACTTTTCGTTCAGTCACAGACTAGTTACAATGTGGTTCGAGCATTTCGTAGTTTAAAAAATGATTGCCATTTGTCTTAATTCAGCCTGTGCGCGCAAGTGCGTAAACGATGCTCTGCTCGCGACACGCGCGAGTTTTGCCTGTTTGCCGAAATAATTCTGCAGAAAATGCTTGTGTCGTGTGATCGTCCAGCTACGCTGTAAAACTGCTAATGGTTAATAAACCGTTGAATTTTTTTTAAAACACGTAAGTAACCCTCTTAATTCGATAACCAGGATTTTCTTATAGGCTAGTATTGCAATAAACGCAAATGTTTTTGGAAATTAAATGCAAAAAATTTGTAGAAAAAGAAAAATAAAGTGAAAAAGTCTGACAAACTAGGAAAGACGTGTATTTAACAAATATTAGGCTACCTATATATTGTTTTACAGTGACTACAATACTAAAGTAATGTTTATAGGGCAACATTTTACACTAACAAACAATTTTAATAGTTCAAATAGGCTATATTTTAACATTCTATAATTTGATGTGACATATATTTAATGTCTGTGAAATATACTTTATAATACTGTATTATTTTTATGGTAAAGGTAGCATGGTAAATGACAGCATCAGCTGATAGTTTTTTTTTACAGCACTGTATATTTTTACAGTGTATTGACTAATTTTAAAACTGACATTTAAACACGTTTTTTCTTATTACAAAGTAATTATTTGTTTTCCTTAAATTGTAAAGTCATAATTAAATGCATCCAGAATAAAATGTCCATTCTTTTAGATAAATCTGGCAAGTACAGCTGATTTGTTTTTATTTATTTTTTACAGCAGGCTACTGTATAATTTTCAGTGTACTGATTAATTCTAATACTGATGCTCAAACACAAACCTTATTGCATTTTCTACAATTATTCCTTTGAATTCCTAATTAAATGCAGTCTGTAAAAATGTACATCTGTTTAGAAAACAACTGTTAACTACATCTACACTGAAATAAAATATTGACTATGAAAGAATAATTTGAAACAGAACATGATAAACGCTAAATATTCTACTAAATATGCTTTTTATGTTATGCATAAGTTTTCTAAGTTTTGTTTGATGTTAAAATATGTTTACCATAATTATTTAACTTTACTTTCTAATGCTTTATTTCAGTTCCCTCTGGTGGCCTTTGAGGATATAGCAAAGCTGTGATTTGAGCAGCAAGAAGGAAAGAAGTGAAAACTTCAACACAAACGAGCCTAGAACACAAGGATTTATTGCTACCGTGTTAAATCCTTTAAGTGCTTTGCTGGAATATGGCAATAAGATGGACTACAGAGATCCTTAAGAAACACCTTTAAGGACATCAAAAGAAACAGGAAGAATGGAAGCCTCATACGCCGCTAGCGCAGCAATAGCTCCAACTCCATCACCGATCACCGCGTCCCCAGGTTTCCTGCTTAGGATGTTTCGGGAGTATCAAAGCAACGCCGTCATCATGGCCCATTACAACTTCACCGGAAAGCTGAAAGAGAACAAATACCGGGACGGACTGAAACCCGAGGCCATTGTGTTTCTCATCATCTGTCTCCTCATTGTGATGGAAAATGCCATCGTTTTGGTGGCAATATGGAAGAACAAAAAATTTCACATGCCCATGTACTACTTGCTGGGCAGCTTGACACTCTCGGATTTGCTCGCAGGCTTCACCTACATGGTGAACATCGTAACTTCTGGTGCAAACACTCTCAAAATGACTCCAGTGCTGTGGTTTCTTCGAGAAGGCGGCGTGTTTATCACACTTTCTGCGTCTGTCATCAGTCTCCTCGCTATTGCTATCGAGCGGCACGTCACGATGGTCCGGATGAAGCCGTATCAAGGAGCCAAGCGAGGCCGAATGTTCGGTTTGATCGGTGCAAGCTGGCTTCTTTCGGTGCTCCTAGGCATTCTCCCGATCATGGGCTGGAACTGCATCGGACATCTGGATGAATGCTCCACCGTTTTGCCTCTTTACGCCAAGAGCTTCATCCTATTCTGCATTACTGTGTTCACCCTGGTACTGATGTCCATCGTGGTCCTCTACGTGCGCATCTTCCGCATTGTCAAGTCCAACACCCAGCGGTTAGGCAGCGGTTCTCAGCGCAAAGGTCTGGCCAGGAAGTCCCAGAAGTATCTGGCTCTGCTGAAGACGGTCACCATCGTTCTCGGGGTCTTCATCGCCTGCTGGTTGCCTCTGTTTGTGCTTCTTCTGCTGGACTTCTTCTGCCCGGCTCAGAGCTGCGAGGTGCTGTTCAAGGCGGACTACTTCCT
Source organism: Enteromius argenteus (assembly GCA_032357425.1). Taxonomy (NCBI): domain Eukaryota; kingdom Metazoa; phylum Chordata; class Actinopteri; order Cypriniformes; family Cyprinidae; genus Enteromius; species Enteromius argenteus. Next base: position 18,997,530 of record JAUCMR010000071.1, read on the forward strand.
AGGTATCGCCATGATCAACTCACTCCTGAACCCTATCATTTACACCCTGACTAGTAAAGACATGCGGAGAGCCATTCTGAGATTGGTCTGCAGCTACTGTCTAATATCAAAAGATGGACAGGTGAAGAAGTTTGGCATGCCTTTCCTGGACTGCAGCACCAGTAAGGTTGAGGTGCCGTCACAAAGGCTGGAGGCCTTGGAGACAACGGTCTCCTCGGGGAACTTCACACCATCCACAATCAAAGCTATTTACCCGAGGATACTGAAGAGCTGAGGAAGAACAATGCATTGAGACGATGCAATGGACAGTTCAGCTACTTCAGGTTGAATATTTACAAAACTGTTGAATGGACAAGTACAAGGTGCTTGGAAATGAATTCAGGAGACTTTGGATGAGATGGAACTCTTAAATGTTGTGTTTTGGACTTCAGAGTAGAAGACTGGTTTCCTCCACATGCATTAAAGCAAACCACGAGGCTACCAGAAAGCGTGGTAGACCAGATGAGTGGAATTTTTTTTTACTGTGATGAATACCAGTGTTTAAAATGGATTGTCTGTGGGTCAGACTTGCTTTACAAGAGCTACAGTGCCTTTTTAAAACAGGAGTTTGAACAGCAAACAAAAAACTGTTCTACAGCTGAACGTGATGCATTGTGCAAATATGCTTTGCAAAGAATTCTTCAGATGTTATATGAGACTCGTGTGAGCATTTTCAGAAATAATGAGCTTGTGCAGTTCAGAGATTTTGTGGTGAAAAGACACAGAAAATGACGGGTTGATACCTCCACACACAAGCACGGGTTAGTCCTCGGGCATTTTAAGAATATATATGCACACAAATAAGGCAAGTGACTATTTTTAATTGGTAAGATGTTTCCTTTTATGCTGGTATTTTTGGGAAATACTGTTTTCATGTTAAAACCCCCCTTAAAAATGTAAGTAAGCTATACTTTTCTATATTTGCTTGTACAGGAAATATAGTTTCGATGACTTAATGTGACACAAGCTATATAAATGTTGTATATTTTATAAATATTGTAACAAAGTTTTTATGTTGCTGAATGAATGGCATCATTTATGTGTAGCAGTCTGCAGTGATAAAAACAGCACTGACATTCCAGCAATATCGCATTTCTGTAAAACTGTGTGCTGAAAACGATGCATTCATATGTGTTTAAATGTATTTTGTTGATCCTAAATTATGAGCCTTAAAAACAAATCTTTTATAAGTGCATTAATTAAAAGTGTTTTCTTGAATATTTTTGTTTAGTCTCATATTTTTTGGCAAAAGTGATTTATCTTGCACTACATAGAGTTTGTTTCCCATGAAAAATAAAATAAATATACATATGTAGGTGTACGTAAATACATCAGATGCAGTGGAAAACCCATCCATTGTTATGTTCAGAGCAATTTCTTCTGGAAATTTGCATTGAATTAATGACCTATTAACTAATAAACCATTTTACAATTTTTAACTAAATGGTCAAGGTGCGCATAAGAATTGGAAAACAGTGCTCTCACAGTGAGTCTAGCTGATTTCCAGTTGCCTCAATCACACTCGCACCACATGTTAACCAAGTATAAACTAAACTATATTGTGGTTTTGTCTTTTCACACAGAATTTTCTCACTGTTCTGTCTTTGCAAAAAACCCCTACAGAAAAAAAGGTCATAAGCTCGTGCCAGTCCGGATGTTTATCGAAGCAGAAAAGGCATGTGCCTGCACCTCATGGGCATGATGTGACTCATTTTTGTAGTTAAACAAGCAAAGGTTACATTGGTCACGCCAACAAAGAAGGGTGACTAGGCTTTTGAAAGATTACCCATCCTTATGCACTGACAGATATTACTCTTCCCAAAGTATTGAAGTTAGAAATAGTGAAAGTAGTGTAGTGAAAGTACTAAAAAAAAAAAATGAGGAAAAAATATCCAAATGACTTACACAAAGCTCTGGGAAATTATATAAAAATCATTCTGATTTTTGAGTGGAAATGAAACCATATCTGAATATATGTTATATTGTACATCATGGTACATGGTAAAAATATTTAAATACACCTTATGCAGGAGCTATATAAAATGAGTGATTTATTAATTACCTAAATATAAATTATACATCTTTAAAAAATAAAAATAAAAAATACATCACTAACATATCTCCAAAGTTTCAGTTTAAGAGTTTTTCATTTTTAGTGGCATATCAACAAATGTTGATAATGTTTGCTGTCCAACAGCAAAATATACTATACAACAAATGTAACTGAAGAAATAAGCACGCCAAAACTGAAACAAAAAAGCAGTACGAACAAAACGCCACATGAAAGAGAAACTCACTTTCATGCAAATGCAAGCTACAAACCATCTATCTCTATATTTTAAAATATGCTGCAAGTCCTTTTTTTATTTTCTTTGTTGTATTTGTCAGAAACCCACTTAATTTCATTGTTTCAACACAATGTTTGCAAAAACTGATTATAAATTTAATCTGTGAGCCTTTTAACAGAGAAAAAACTGTCAGTAATGCAAAAAGTGCATTCTCAGGTGGTGGGGAATTTTGTAACTGTATAGTGACATCTTGTGGTGTGAGTCAA
>JAUCMR010000071.1:19007351-19030335 GCA_032357425.1 Enteromius argenteus
ACATGAAGCTCAGACATACTAAACACAGCTCTCAAATCCTCTATGATCTAAAAGTGACACAAATGCTTATAATGTGCTCTGCTCAGAGAGAAGATTACTGTCCTCAGACCCTGGTCAGAGTTACTCCCGGAGGAACAGCAATACCAGGTCAGACACAATCACTCATCAGCACAGATCTCAGAGTCAATCATCATCCAGACACATTACTGTCACTCGCAGCCCCTCACCTCATCAGTGGTCAGACCGAAGTCATTCGGTACAACTTCTCTGTAGCGAAATCTGCATGGTAAGTCATCAATGATGTCCTCAAAATCCAGTTTATAGTACTCATCCAGATACTGCTCAAAGGATTTCTCGTCTGGAAACATGTTGCAAATAAGATTTTAGGATTATACATGTATACAGAAGGGTAAATATGGGCAGGGACTGACCAATGACAGATCAAGGGAGTGTCCTGTTGGAAAATAACTTTAATATACATCCAATACTCACTTGGATCGAAGACTGGCTTGTTTTTGTTGATGATCTCTGCAAAGTGGGACTTCTTTCTCTTCTTTCCCATTAGAGGGGCATCCTCCTTGGTCTTCTTTTTCTTCTCCTGTTTATCTTTCTTTCTCTTCTTTTTAGAAACAGGCTGTTGACTTGGGTCATAGTCAGCATCCATCTACCCAAGAGATTTGTATGATTAAGAGCAGACACCATTTACAGTGAACACAGTTTAAGTGCTGCATCTGTAGGGCACATTAAGAATGAGAAACGCTCGTACTATAAAGTCAGGATCTTCACAGTTGAGCTCATAGTTTTCCTCCGCAGCATATTCTTCCTCATCTCCATACTCGTCCTCATTTTCCTCCTTACCGACCCATGTGTCCCAGTTCCAGTTTTCTAACAAAACATATTCATATCACAAAAGCTTTTTAAATGTTTTGAAAAACCCACTTAAGCCGCCTTTCCACTGCACACGACTTTCGGACACAACTGTCGGAATTCGCCCCCTAGTGGCAGTCACACTGAATTTTTATTTTGGTCGTACGCGTCAACATGGGAGAGAAGCTCATTCCTGCGGTCTCGGAAAATACAATTCTTTAATTCACCATGGTGTAATGAATGAATGAAAATAACAGAAATGCACAGACCGCCACATTTTTGTTTTTATAAAGATTAACAAAAAAAGGTATTAATAATTCTTAACTCACGCACACAGACCTGATTGGACATCACTGTCGTTTGTCGTGTGCAGTGGAAAGGCGGCATTTATTGTTGTTTTACAGTAAAAACAGTAACATTGTATTTCTGTGAGGCAAAGCTGAATAAAAGTAAAGAAAAGAAAGCGTAAAGAGACACAATGCTACCTTCTAAATCATCTTCATTGTCAAACTGTGGTTTCTCATCCTCGTCCTCTTCATAGTATTCATTCCCAAAGAACTTCTGTATATGAACGAAGAAAGGAGAATATTAAATGTGCATCAAACAGCTAAAAAGCTATTATTTCATCATAAGCTGATGTGATAGCTCCTGTCATGAGGTTTAGTTCCAGTCCAACAGTCCCTGTTGGGATATCTCTGATTTCAGACTCACCTGCATGAGTTGGTCGTGTTGCTGGGGGTCAAAGTCTCCATCCAGGTCGACGTCATTAAAGGCCAGCTTCTCATTTCCTGTCAGCTCCTGCAGTTTCTTCAGTTTGTCCATGATCTCTGCTCGCTTCAGGTTCTTCAGTTCCTTCAGCTGCTGCTGCTTCTGTTCCTTCTCCTATAGGACACATTAGGGATAGGGACTGTAAGGAACTAAATTCTGGTTCTCAATCCTCTTGACTAGGGATGTAACGATTCACTCAACTCATGATTCGATTTATGATTTTAATTTTACAATTCGAATTTCTCACAATTTTTTTTTTTTTATAACCAAATGAGATTTGAGACAAATTATACAGTAAATGAAACGAATGAGATGCAGATTCAGCAGGTGGTGCTTATGGACTAAACAATTTAGCATTTCCTTGGTTACCGCTGTAAACAAAGTAGAGCTATGTGTGTAAACTTTAATATGCATTGTTCATAGGTTCATCTCATTTTCAACTTTCTATTAATCAAAGAATCCGGAAAAGTAGTATGCGTAGTTTACCTTTTTCTTCCTCTCTTTCACTTCCTCCCTCTTCTTCTTTCTGCTGTCATCTTTGCTTCGAACAGATGTGGCGATGTTGCGAGGATATGTTTTGATCTGTGGAGGAACAGCGGTTTGATGGGCAATTATTACTAAAAAAAAAGGAGCTTCGCTCTTCACTTAGACACTCAGTTCGCCATATAACAAAAAAGTTAATGACAAATAATCACTCGATCCTTCTACCTTTCCTGCATCAGGCTCCTCAAAGCGGAAGTTGTAATGCCTCTCAAAGTCTTCCTGTTTATGCAGAAATGATTCTCCTTCTTCCTCTGAGTCATCCACATCATCCTGCATCAGCTCATTATAGGTGGGGATCCTAAAAGCATTCACAGATAAAGAGATACAAAAGTTTGGTAAGGTTTTTAAAAAAAATAAATTAATACTTTTATTCAAGCATCAAACTGACTGATACTATACACAAAACCCACCTGTCTTCTTCATCCCCCTTCAGGTAGCCCTTGTTGAGCATGTAATCTCGCAGGAAAGTCTCTCTCTCATCCAGCTCGGGGTTGTTCCAGAAGTCACGCAGGTATTTCTGGATCAGAAAAGAGCAAGAGTGAGTAAGGCCTTTCGTTATCCATCGTTTCATCGTTAAATATCTTAAAACCGAAGCAAAACACTGACCATGTCCTTAACATCCTCCTCCCCGTTCAGCTCTGCCTGACCCTTCAGCCATTCCACATAGTCAGCTTCCTCTTTGTCCTTCGGAAAGCAGGACCAGACGAACACAAAGAAAAGGTTTATGATCAGATCCCATTTTAATCTACACAACTAGCCCATCATTTTAAAAGAGGAGAATATCAAGCACCTTCTCCTCTTGTGTTTTGCTTCTTCGCGTCAGGAGCTCTCCTCCTCCGTCACTGTCCTCATCATCACTGTCTTGCACAAACTTTCGAAAACTGCCAAGTGAAAACATAGACTCGAGCAAAACACTGTGTAATACTGTCCATAAAGGAATAGTTCGCCTAGTATTAAACAACTGCCAATATTTACTGGCTCTCATTAAGTTTCAATCCACATGTCTTTCTTTCCTCTTTTTCCATGTGCTAAAGAAGTCATCATACAGATTTGGAAAGACATTATGGAGAGTAAACGATGACAGAATTTTTATTGTGATTGAACTATCCCTTTAAAATCAACACAGGTCCATAGACAGCTAAGTTATTGTATAGTTATGTATACTTTAAGTAATAATGGTGCAAACACAATCTCCTACCTTTCCTGTAGTTCCTTCTGTTCCTGGATGTAGGTGGGAGATGCAGCTCTCTGTAATAAACATATTACACCCATCTTATATTTTACCCAAACATATTATCTAGTCATGTTTCAGACAGAAGTCACTTTGCTGAATGGAGAAACATCTTAAACGACAACCAAATTTGTTTGATTCGGATCATTCGTGTAATTTGACAAACTTAGTGCTGTCAAATCGACAATAAAAGCATTTGTTTACATGTGTGTGTGTGCTGTGTATATTTACTATGTATATATAAATACAAACGCATGCATAATAAATATACACAGTACACACATATATTGTATAAATTATATTGTGATTAATCGTCTGACAGCACTAAACGTAATATTAAGTGTTTTTAATTTGGAAAAAGCGCATCCACTAATTGTACACTATAAATTTAAATACGTTATAAAAAGTAAACAAGGCCCATGGGGAAAAATGAATTACCTTCTGCATCTTTCTGGAGACTTCTTCATCAGCACTGTCATCCTCATCGCCATCATCGTCATATTTTCTAAAAAATAAACAATTAATATTCATTATGCTGCCACTATTTCAGTTTTGGAACAACTATTGTTTTAATCATCGTGGCCACAGCTTTTATGATTTATAAACAGATGCTTTCTTACCCTCCTCTCTCCAGGATGACTTTCCTCTCATAGTCCTTCAGGAACATGGGTTTCGCTGACTTTTTTGAAGTGGACGGTTGATCATCGCCGCCTGATCCAGATGCTGTTTATTCACAGAGACAATTCAAACGGTAGAGTCATGTAGTTTAGAGTATTTGGAATCGAAAGCACATTATGAAGCTATCGTTCATACTCTCTTCTGTGTAGAATTTGGCATCTTTCTGATAGATCTTCGGATCTTTCTTCTTCAGCAGTGACAGCGTTCTGTAGAAATCTCTGTCCAGCTTCAGGTCCAGCTCCTATAAATTCATTTAGCAAATTATTTAACATGATAATGTGGGTGAGTCGGCAAAAGGTTTTCAAACCAGAAAGCGAGAGGATCTTTTACCACTTCACTGTCGTCTGAGTCAGAGTTGGAGGAGTCTGAGGAATTCGCCTCATCTTGGTCTCCGTAGCGATCCTTTACTGGAACATTTAACATAAACACCCAGATTTTAGCATTCTTTTGACCGAACAGAATTAAAAGCACAGTACACTCCAAAATTAAATGTATTATTTCCTGTACGACACAAATAGAGATATGTAGCAGAATGTCAAATTTGCCGGATATGTTTTGTTTCATGCCTCAAACAACGCTCTCAATGAAAGTACTATCTACATTGTACAGTGTTACTGTAAAATGATTATATAATATTTTATTATTTTACACAAACACACACACATATATATATATAATCGTGAAATGTTGTGCTTGTAAAGTAAAAAAATGGTTTACTTAGATTATCTTCTACATATTACTCTTAATGTTTACAAACAGTCTCGACCACACATACAGAAAGAAATCATAGCACGTTCGTTTGATGTTAAAGATCGATATAGGGATCATTTAACACACCCAACACATAAACTGTGGATATTATCATATTAAAATGCAGAGTATTATCATCTGAAGGTGTAGAAAACAGAGCGTGGTTGTTGTTTCTACTGTAAGTGTCTTGACTTACGTCTCTGTAGTTCTTCTTTTTGCCGATATTTCTCGTATTTTTCTGCAAACTTCGTATTAATCTTGAGGTTCGACATGATGTACGTTTCCAACTGTACAGAAAGTGCGATTTGAAATCAGATTAATATCTCAATAATGCACGCTAGACATGTTGCTTCGCTGTACGGCATGGGCACGTGACCTACGACCCTTCTACGTCATAGAGTTCGTGGTTCAAATATCTCCTCCTATCGCTGATCCTTTTTCAACTAACTTTTTTTTCCGTAGAATTTAAAACAGTCTATTTTGTCTCAGATTTAGACGATTTATTTTAGATTCTGAGATTTAAAAAAAAAAAAAAAGAGCGTCTTTGTTCGTCCACGTGACTTAGTCGTGGAAACAGTCAGACCACCAGAGGGCAGAATACCATGAAAAATAATAATAAAGTTATAAAATGACTATCATTATTATTATTATTAATAGAAATATTTAACATGTATTACTTATAATGCAATATTAATATATAATTAAAATAACAATTATCATATCAAAATAATTAAAATTTGTGTACAATAATATAATATGAATTTATAAGCAATCAAATATATAATGTTAATTAATCCAATACATATTCTATAATATTATTAATAATACACAAATCTCTTTGATCCTCTCGGCAGCCCCTGCTCTGGCCCCTGTGTCTGACTCAATGTCGCACTAACTGTGGCTACAGAGAAAGGTAAACAATTCCCTTTTTACATATAGGCATGGCAGGAGGCCAAGGTATATAAAAAAACATAAGTAGTTCAGAGTTCAGCTTTTACCTATTATTCACTGCTTTGATGTCCACCTTCACAGTTCAGTGTTGATTAGTCACTGACCTCCTTTCTTTAAATTTGCCGTCAAGGCTAAGTGGAAGAAAAAAGTTGTAAACATAGAAGTAGAGCACAGAACAAAGCAGAGCAGAGTAAATGAAAAGTAGAGTCCACCTCTTTGCACGATTATAGATCAACATTGGTATGTAATGGTATGTATGCATGCATGTATCCAACAGTCATCACTATGTCCACTGAATTTGTTGTTCACTCATTGAACTGGCTGCAAAAACCTTGACTTTGACAGATTAAATTAAAAAGACATTTTAAGCAATATTCCATATGGGGATTTTTTCTTCTTGCCAGTGCAAAGTCACAAAACAAACATGCCACACAAACACTGTGCAGTGACAGAGTGTCCAGGTATCTAAGGCTAATCATTAGTGATGTCAGAACATGGGATTTCTGGGAGATTACGAGAGAGAGAGAGAGAGAGAAACAATTACAGGCTGTTCTGGACACACTGTGATGTACAGCTGTTTTTAAGCTATAAAAAAGCCAAATAAGGGACAGATCCTAAAACAGCTGAATTTGATGGCTATAAATTATAAAGGGCAAAATCAGGGATATACAGTACAAAAAAAAAAAACATAAAGTAAAAAATATAAGGTCCGTAAAAATGTAGAAATTAATGGTTTTATTTAGCGAAGACACATTGAATTCAACAACAATAATAATTTCACAAAACATAAATGCTGTGGGTTTTTTAAACTTTCTATGTATCAACAAATGACACATTTAAAATAACAAAAACTTACAAAAATCATGGTTTCCTCAAAACTATTAAGCACCACAACTATTTCTGACTTTTGATAACAACAATAAATGTTTGCTGAGCTGCGAATCAGAATATTAGAAGGATTTGTGAAGGATAATGTGACACTAAAGACATTTTGTTTTTAAATAGGCCTGTATATTAAAACATATTCAAATAGAAAACACTTTTTGTTATTGTAAAAATATTTCACAATATTACAGCTTTTTAATAATTTTTTGATTATGTATATATTTATATGCGATAGATAGATAGATAGATAGATAGATAGATAGATAGATAGATAGATAATTAATAATAATAATGCACACTAATTTGAACTTGCCGTGTAGAATAAAGCCACCATTCACTCATGAAATCCCGCCCACCTCATTCCACGCCTGGTTTTCTGGTCGCCCCACACAACACTCTCAGAAGTGCCAGAAACGTGAGTGATAACAAAACATGTTGGAGGTGGAGCTGTTTGCCCAGTCGCCTCAGTCAAAAACATGTACAGGTCATAGAGGTCCACCCACTCACCGGCCCCAGCTAATCCATGACCCACTTTTCCCAGGATGTCCATATATCATGGTGTCATCCCATGAGATGTGAGCTTTTCCTAGAATTCACTTTCCTGGAAATCTCTTTTCCTAGAATTCCAGAAGTCATTGCTTTACAGTCGTACCTTTGTGGTTGGACGGCTCATTCTACAACTGAATAATAATCTGAATAATGTGCATCCAGCCAGAAAGTGGTCTTATTTATGTGCAGAGTCACATGTAAAGTTCAGCTGGCTTTTTGATGTCGGTATTTTGCAGAAGTGGTTTTCAGCCTGGGCCTCGTGTGCTCCAGGAGAAGGGATACATTCAGCTATGAGGAAACTGATCCTCATAGGGCCGGTGTTTTTCATTATATCTCCTCTGAAATATTGGATTTTAATGGATTAATAAGTATAGTCTCGGAAAAGCTAATGATGTTTGTCATGACACGTTTACTACATGAAAAACACAACTACAGTCAAGTGAAATCTTCAAATTGTTTATTTCAAGTTAGGTTTACACACAGGTCAAGAACAATTATGATTTGATTCTTAGAAAATACATCACCAGATTAATTAACCAACCAGAATGTACAGAAATCAGTGCTGTCAAACGATAAATATTGATTAATCACAACAAAAATCAATGTTTTTATGCACATAATATATATATGTGTACTTTGTACATGTATTATGTATACATTTATTTATTATGTATATCATTGCATATTTATTAGGTATAAATATATACTCAAACAGTATATTTAAAAAGAATATGTACATGTATATTTATATTCATAAAATGTCTATTATATATAAATGTATGTAATATAAAAATTTTTTTTTTCCTGAAATATACATGCATGTGTATTTATATATACATATATATATATATATATACACACACAATACACACTCATATATTAAGTACACAAAAAAACTTTTAATCGCGATTAATCGATTGAGAGCACTAACAGAAACATATAAATTCTTTACAAATGAACAACTGACAGGGTGCACAGCAAAGGAAGACAATTATCACCCAAAGATCTAGATTCATAAAAATAAATAAAACATTTCTTTATATACAATACTGCATACTTAAAAATACAAATGCAATGAATATGCAAATGCAATAAACATATTTACATACACTATTTACACATTCACAGTGAGAATGTAAAACTGTTGTCACAGCACCTAATTACAATTACAAACATTACAAAATATTTGTAATAAAAATGAAAGACATTCTCTTGACTCCCTGAATAGTATCTGGTATGAATCATCCACATTTTCACTGAAGTAAAATCATAGAAAAATCACCGGAATCATTGGCTCATATAATGAGGAACTTTACAATAACGAAAGAAAAGTAACTTCAGTATCAGTACTGCATATGAGAAAGCAGCTAGAGATCGAGCTGCTGTTGGACCCAGGCCTTTGAATGTCCAGCATCAGAAGTAACATTGAGTGAAAAAAAACAAAAACAGCATGCAGTGGGTTTTTTTACCCCAGAAAAAAAACTCCTTGGGTTCATTTTCACATCTTTAAAATGTACTAATACATACAATATTTACAATAACTTATCGTAGACATTTCATGAGAATAAAACCCTTATTTTTCTTTTTAAGTGCTATTAAAATATATTGATATTCATATTTTTGCATAATTTATATAAAGTGAAATACTAAGCAGCCATGATAGCTGAGGTTGTTGTTGTCTGAGGTTTCTTTGTTTTGTTTTTCTTGCGTTTGCTTTGGCTTTTTTTTTTTTTTTGCATCAGATGCCTTGTGTGGAAAGGCAGTTTGTATCTCCACTGTTCCTCAGATGTTGTTTTTTCAGACTGACCTCCAAGTAGGAAAGACATCAAATATGGCTCTCATCTTGAAACATCAGTTTTGGCATGGGCCTCAATGTCATAATCATATTTCATCATCAATACTCACAATCTGTCTCTGTGAAAGCATAAATAAGACCATCACTTATAGAAACCATAATAAACCAGACAGTAGTCTAAGTAGGCTTAATGGTACATTGATAAAGTTAACAATGCTTTAGGACATTAGCTAATAAGGCTAATGCGAATATTGTGTTGTGTAGTCAGTAATTGTTTATTTTATGAAGTATATCGTACCTGTGGGTAAAAATAGCCATCAGAAGTACCGTTTCTGCATAGATGCACCTGGTCCTCTGTGGTCTTTTGATAAACTGGGTTGTCAAAGTGGATGCTGTTGGTATTTTTCTGACGCCACTTTCTCCAGAACAGCACAGCGCCACCCACAACCAAACACAGGATTGCTTTAAAAAGATGAGACATACAAAAGAAAAGATCTTTCAATATATCTGTTACATTGTGTCTTTAAGTTGTGTGTGCCTGCATAATGCATTAAAATGCTCACTTTGTTAGTAACTCACAGGCTTTCAGAACACTACACATTTTTGTATTGCTCGTATAAGCATTTGCATTGAAGCACTCACCAAGAGGAATCAAAATGTACAAGGTCAACGGTGTGGAAGACGAGGACTGAGACACAGCTTTGACATTACTGTGGTCGTCATCTAAAAAGAAAGATTACGATAACTTGTAAATCAGATTTGAAAAATTTAAATAAAACTCTAATATGACCCTAAATGGTTCAATGCCTTCCTGGAAATTTCTAGTATGCCTTTTAAAACCTTAAAGGGTTGTCATTAATTACTCACCTTCATATCGTTCCAAATCTGTAAGACCTTCTTTCATGTTTTGAACACAAATTAAGATATTTATTAGTGAAATTCAAGAACTTAGAGAGCAACACAACTGACACGTCGAAGACCCAGAAATGTAGTAAGGACATTGTTAAAATAGTCCATGTGACATCAGTGGTTCAAAACTTATTATATGAAGCTACAAAAATACTTTGTGTGCAAATAAAATAAAAATAATGACTTTATTTACCCATTTTTTTCTTCCATGTCAGTCTGCGATACACGTTCACAAGAGTACACACAGAAGATAAAATATTCTTGAATAAAGTCATTATTTTTGTTTTCTTTGTGCACAAAAAGTATTCTCGTAGATGGTTATGAAAACATTAAAGATGAACCACTGATGTCACACGGACTAATTTAACAATGTCTTTACTACCTTTCTGGGTCTTGAACGTGTCAGTTGCGTTGCTGTCTATGCAGGTCAGATTTCATCAGAAATATCTGTTCAAATATATTTGTTCAGAAGATGAAAGATGGCCTTACAGGTTTGGAATGACATGATGGTGAGCATTAATGACAGATTTTTAATTTTTGTGTGAACTAACCTTTTAATTTAGGTTCAGGTGAGTTTAATTGTGGTTGTAGGTAAACTCTGCAGGACAATTGCCCTCCAGAAGCAGGATTGAACACATCTGCTCTAGGCTCTTGGGACTAGGGCTTGATTTAGTCTAAAATGGAGAAGGCTGGTAATGTCTAAATTAATAAAGCGAGGCATACCTGTCTGGGTGGATAAAGGATGTTTAGTTGGAAGTTGGGATGGCTTGATTGGAGTAGCTTGAGTGGGTTGGTTAGGGATCGCAGGAGCAGGATTTAGTGTCGTCTTTGAAGGTACTTCTGGGCGACTAGTTGTAACTATTTCGGGCTTGACAGGAGGTTCTGGTGTGACTACAGCTGCTCAAAATAAAAACACAAATGTTAGATGTCGCAATCAACAGAAATTACATTAGGTTTATGTCAATGTACGGACAACAAGCACCACATCTGACTTGCCTTGAACACATTTTCGCATGTCTCTGGCCAACATCATGTTGTCTGGGCAAGCACAAGTGTATTTGGGTGAGAATCTATTGATTTGAGGGGCAGCCAGGCACAGGAATTCACAGCCACCGTTGTTGATCCTGCACCAGTTCATTCCTAAAAAAAACATTCAGGATAAGTTCAGAACTACACCGAAGACTATTTCGCATTTTAGATGGAAAATCAATTCAGTGACTGAGAAGTTTCTTTGAAATATATGGCTATATAATAAGCGACATACCAGTTGGTTGCTTGAGGTTGTGATACAAGACGATGTCCTCTGGGGATGAGATGTGTTCGGCCACTTTCGTGATGTCTCTTCCAGTAACACGATTTGCACTTAGAATTGCATTATTGCTCACATCTGTCCAAAACACTTTCTCCTAAAAACATTGAAACTCTTGAGTGAGCATTCAGGTAACCTCGTAAACAAGGTCTTCAGACAACAAATTTGAAAGAATGGTGTAACTGTTACCTCAAAAACAGTGAGACCCAGAGGGTGGGCAAGTTTGCCCTGGTCAATGATCAGAGTACGTCGACCATCTCCCTGCACGCCGATGCTGGAGAGAGTGTGTAGCTTGGAGTCGACCCAGTACAGACGCTGGTTCAAAAGGTCTATGCATGGGACAACACAAGAAAGTAGGTTAACCAAAGTTACACTTTGTGGACAGTTATGTAAGAGGAAATGTTCATACCAAGGGTTATTCCATTGGGCCAGACAATATTATCTGTAACTAGGGCATAACGGTCCCCTCCATTAAGTCCACCTCTCTCGATCTTAGCTGGTGTGCCCCAATCAGTCCAGAAGATGAAGCTACAACAAATAAGAGAAGATTTAACATAGTAAACCACTTGCTCATGTAGTGTATCCCTACATTGTCGAGTATCTGGGACTTGACATACTTCCTAAAAGGGTCGACCACAATAGCACGTGGCTTGGCCAGGTTTTCTTTGAAGAGAGTCTTTCGTCTGTTTCCGTCCGCTGTCGCCACAGAGATGGCACCTTTAATGCTGTCCGTCCAGTAAATGTTCCCGTGGATCCAGTCAACAGCGATACCTTCAGGTGCATCTAAGTCACTCCCAATCACAACACTATGCTGGGAGGAGTTATCTGCTGTTTCCATTGGTGCTCTGGGAATATGACATAAAAATATGACATCAGGTAAGTTGATTGGGTCAGAAGCGATTGATACTCAAGATTGACCATGAGTCCAAGGATTTACTTGTATATCTTTTTGAGGGATAAATCGGACCAGTAGATCTCCCTGGAAGCAACATTCATATCCAGTGCCACAACGTTCTTCAGGCGGGGAATAACACGTGTGTACTCGCTACGATCCAGAGTCATCTTCCTGACCTCATGGCGATTGGTGAAAAATAGGTAGGCAATAGTTCCTGTGGGACCATGTTTGTGAGTATGAGTTAACCAGTATGCAAGTATGGGAAATTACTATTTGGAAGGTAAAAAGCTCTACCAATAGCTTTGCAAGCTTTGCTGGCTGGGTCCATCTGGTAGCCATCTTCGCACTCACACTTGTAACTACCAATCAGGTTGATGCAGATTTGGCTGCAGGTGTCCGGGTTGGCGCACTCATCAATGTCTGAAGATATTTGTAAAAAATATGTGGGTTATAAGTTAAATAGTCATTCTGTTGCTTCAGAATGGTGTCCGTAACTCCAGTGAATCAGGATAGGCAGCAACAGCATGGACTTACTGAACAAACTCTATCCTTACTTTCAGCTCAGAAAGAGCAAATAAGTTTAAAGTACAAATGAAATCATTCTTTGAACTGGAACAGCACCAAGGTTTGTGAAACATACTATGACCAGATTTCCAGATGATTCAGTATGGGAACTAATTTCAGTTTCTTACCTTCACAACGTCTCTTGTCCTCCAACCGGAAGCCAGTGGGACAGAGGCACTCGTAACCAATCTTTAGGTCATTACATATATGAGAGCAACCCCCATTGTTGTAAAGACACTCGTTAGAATCTGAGAAGAAGAAAAAAAAAAAATCACATATTGCACAGGTTGGTTTTTTTGACTTAATTCTAAGCAATGCACTTCCTTGAAAGACGTTTTTACTTACCACATTCTCGTAGTGGCTCGTCAGACCAATCCCGACAGTCACGTCGCTTGTCGCAAACTTTTTCCATGCTGATGCATTCACCGCTGCGGCACTTAAACCTGTGTGGTGGCTCACAATGGGTTGCTGAAAATCAAAAAGGGGAAATGTAAGGTAAACACATCAGAAAAACACCTTAAGCACATCAGTTTTGTGTAAGGAGCATAATTTGTATGGTTCACCATTAACACAGCCCAGCTCATCACTCGAATCTTTGCAGTCATACACGTGGTTGCACTGCCGGCTGCCATGGATGCAAGATCCGTCACCACATTGGAACTCATCCGGTCGGCATGTGGGCAGGGCTGGAAAGAGAAAAATAGTCAATTATGTCTTGAGGATACAATGGCTACTGATGCTTTTAAGGTTACATTGTAACAAAGTGAAAAGCGATAACAGTAACCTGCCGCGACTGCGACAAGCGTCCAATTTATCGATACCTTGTGTTCTATTTCTTCTAAGAAGAATGAGTCTTCCTGATAGCTTTGTTTGTGTACTATGCAAATTATCTGTATTTCTGTCATGACAACTCTTGGAGGGATTGGCATGGTAATGTAAAGGACAATGTTAATGTGTTTGGTCTTGGTGGAATCACACATAGCAGATCTATCCAGGTTGAGCTGGGGAAGGTGGAGGGTTTCTGAAGTACGCTGCAACTGCTACAGCAAATACTAGTTATATATTTGAATGTCGAGCTCATTGGCTGCTGATTCAAAAAAAACCTATGAGACTGCGGCAAGTTTCGTGACAGAACTTTATCTGTTAATAACATCAACAAGTCTTATTTCTTACAGCAGTTTTTCTCATCGGAGCGATCCAAACAGTCTTCTCCCCCGTCACATTTCCAGCTACTGTGTATGCACTCCCCACTGCCGCAATGGAATTCCATAGAGGAGCAGGGGTTTTTGGTAGGTTTAGGCGTCCCTGTAATGCATTTCTGAGGTAATTCGTCTGAGCCATCAGCGCAGTCTGTATCTCCATCACAGACCCACAGTCGAGGCACACACTGTGCATTGTTGCACCTGAAGGAGCCGGAGCCACACGTGGTGGGCAAACAGGAGACTTCATCACTGCCGTCATCGCAGTCTCTCTCATCATCACACACAAATGCGGTGCTCACACACTGGCCGCTGCTGCAGTGAAACTCACCGTCCAGACACCGCCGAGGATCTGCAAGAGGTGGTGGAGATTTTAAACACACGTGCACACTGACTGCACCATGAAGATACACTTAACTTTCAGACGTCACTCACCACAGCCTTCCTCATCTGCACCATTCTCACAGTCTGCTTTGCCATCACACTTCCAGCTCTTTGGCACACACTGGTTTAGGCGCCCACCACAGCTGAATTCACTGGGTCTGCAGGTTTTAGCCACTGAAAAGAGAGGGAAAAATTTGATTATTACATTTTCTGTAGAAAATATGAGTAACAGTGTAATATCAAAATGAATATCCACTTTTTGAAACATTCAGAATGCTGTTGTGACACCAAAACTTGATGCATTTATTTATTTAGTTATTTTAAATAATACAATACAGAATTTTAAGTGCCAGGCGTGGCATCAAAATATTGAATCAGCTTACTGGTATCAGGCAAAATTTTACTCACTGTCACGTCATTTAGGGCAATTTAGGGAAATTATATTTTGTACATATGACCACAAAAAATTTAAATGAAGCTAAGTGTAGTTTGAAAGAGTTTTGAATATATTTCTTTCAGCTTCCAATAGGAGTGTAGAATTGTCATCTATGGATAAACACAGCTAAACACATTCAAATCATTTGCACCTAGCATCATTAATGTTACACCATCATCTCTCTCTCTTCTCTTCAGGACAACTGACTCATTTTAGATGGAGGAACACTTACAGCAGGCAGCAGGAAGTTCATCAGTGCCGTCTCCACAGTCATCAGTTTCATCACACACCCATCTCGATGTGATGCACTTTCCATTGCCACACTGATACTGCCGTGGTTCACAAGTCAAAACACCTGTCAGATGGAGTGATGTTTCACATAAGTGACACATTATCCAACACCTTATGTTATTTTAGCCATTTGAGGTAACACAGAGATAACAAGCTAGAGAGCGAGAATCATTTTCGCTTTTCACCTTATAGTCTTCCTTAGCCCTCACATCTAAGCATATCACTGGGCACAATCTAGTTGCTAATACTGGTAACTATGTATGGTTTACTGATTGCAACACGTATGGACAAAGACGGTGTCAAGTTTTTCCTGCTTTCCTGCATTGTAATCTAAAATGCCAGTAAGTGAAGGTCTACCTTCTATAGATCTTAATTAAGGAAGAGGCTTGCTCTGACAAACACGACACCAACCAACTTAAATCCAGCTTCAAAATCTTTTTAAAATCATGACACTACTCATACACAAAGAAAAAAGAAACATGCTTTTGACACTGTCTGGATGCAACAATGGTATCTAAGCAAAGATATCTAAGAGATTATCCATCACCACCCAGTGTTTTTTCTTAAGCAGAAGTGGAAAAGTCATGTGACATTCATTAGTTAGTATTCATAGTTGCCAGGGAAATAATGATGTGTTGCAAATGGCCTTTTGATGGCTTTAGCCCACAGCTCAATGCATCTAGGTCACCTATTTCTGAAAACAAACGTGGAGGTCGCAAAAAAGAATTCAAAAGCTGATTTAAATTCATAATTGTGACATTGGGGAAATAATTTTAAGATCATTACATTTTTAACTTTTATGCAGTTTCTTTGGCAGCAAAATAGTGAAATCACTTAGCATAAGGGGCTTATTACATTTGTAAGAAAAAAGACATGTAAAATAAACAATTAGTAAATTAACTTACATTATTAGATAAATATTGTTATTGTTTAAAATTAATCAACACAAAGTTCATTAGTCTTACCATAGGCCGTTGCCAAGCAATGTGGCAACTTCACAAATTAACATAAAAAAAGAAAAAATGTTAACTTTATAGCAACCATTCTACAACAACCTTCCAACTTGGCTCAGCCAATCAGGATTCAGAGTGAGATCATTCTATCTCATGACGGAAATGTGGATGATTAATGATTACACAAATGTAACATGTAGACAGGTCTTATCAGTATTAAAAAACAAACCTTCCATTGATATAAAACCGTTTATGACCTTGGGTTGACATCATCTCTTTAAATGGCTGGGGCGTTTTTCAGGTTTCATCAATTAATTTTAATTTAATATTTTGATTCTTTTTCAAGAATCAATGAATAAAAGTACTAAATTATTAAGTATTAGCAAACATAAAATTTTACAAATTTATTGATGACAGCACACCTGATGTATATGTGTATGTTAATTTCTTTGTTTTCAAAACCTTTACTCTTATAATAGCCTACTGCTGGTGTTTTTGGCTAGGAATTTTAGCTAAAAAATATTTAGCTTTCTTCTAATTTTAAATTATTTCTGAACATATATGATACATCATATTACATTAGAATATAGAATTATATATATATTTGTGGAAATGTACTTTTTGAATAATAAAAAAAAATCTTTCTAATGCAGGAGATGGGTCTAAAATGACCTATATTAATTTCCTATGTTATTTTAATCATGCCTGAGTGTTTCTTTGCTGCATCACAATGAAAGAAATGCATTTTATCATAAGGAATTTTGAATGATGAAGATATAGAAAAAGCTTCACAGGTCACTTTAAACCCATGCT
Organism: Enteromius argenteus; assembly: GCA_032357425.1. Taxonomy (NCBI): domain Eukaryota; kingdom Metazoa; phylum Chordata; class Actinopteri; order Cypriniformes; family Cyprinidae; genus Enteromius; species Enteromius argenteus. The sequence continues at coordinate 19,024,122 of JAUCMR010000071.1, forward strand.
GCTTCAAAGGGTTAATCTAATAGTTTTGCAAGTTTTCAGTAAAGAGAACTGGAATCATGTTGTAGTTGTATTTTTGTTTTGTACAGATAAGTTTTTATATTTCTTATATAGTTTTTGAAGATTTTTACATTTTGTTCTATTTTCTTATGTTCCTATAGCTAAACTTACCCTTATTTTATTCCACTATTTATTTCTTGTTATTTGCTTTTTACATTTTTATGGTCACGGGGGGGTCGTATAAGCATTTCACTGCATACTGTACTGTGTATGTGACAAATAAAATGTGAATTTTGAATTTTAATGTAGTTCATCAAATCAAAATCGTTACCCTGAATTAGTCAAACATTCTGAAAAAACAAATAAATAAAACATCCTGTATCATCCAGACCTACTTCAAATTGTATTGTTGGTTGTTTACAGATGCAGTTGAAGATGCTGGCCACAGAATGCAACGTGGCTGTTTGAATTTTTTGGATGTGTCTACTGTGTCTTTTGATCTAAACAGTCTACTATCAAGACAGCTCAGAGTAGAGAAACACAAATGGCAGCCAAGCCAAGGGTATTATGAAAAGCTTATCTGGCTCATCACATAGATTGCCTAAGAAACTAAAATGCATCGTAACTGATAAAAGTCCTCAAGAAACCTTCTGGCCTACAAGAAGGTTATCTTCTTATTTAATGCTTCACTACAGTCTGCATGACATCACTTGCACGTGTAGATACTGACGACAAAACACAAGCATATCTTTCTACAGGTTACTTTTAACCTGAAACATCGGCTTTACTTTACTCTGCACAGTCCAAACAGCTCCATTAACTAATTATTTCTAGAGATAAGAAGCCTAGCTACAATTACACCCAAACATAACTACACCAATTCCACTCTATATATGCATTTTTACTGTGTTTTGCTGATTTTTTCTAACATATGCAATAATGTTTCATCCACACTGTACCAATTCAATTCCTAAAACAACACAGAGAGACCAAACAGCATAAGCACAGACACTGTGCCTCCTTTAATCCCTTATTTTCCTTGTCTGTGAAGATGCAATGCATATTTTTGGTAGAAGTTTGCGTGGGAAGCCATGCAGCTCCTCTCATGCCTTGGATCTACGCTACTACTGTTCATGTGACATCATACACTGCAAATGATTTAGAACTTCTTAGAAAGGCATGTGTGTGAAAACACTATGGAATGAGGCCCCTATAGCACACACATGGACGGTATAGACACATGTGGTTACTGTAAGGCAATACTATGATTTATCCTGCTTAGTGAGGCTGGAGAATTTAATTATGTTGAGCAAAACAGAAGCGAACATTGCAACCGAGAAAGCAGTTCTGTATAAAGCAATAACAGCTTTGAAACACAACATTTAGCATCATCATAAAAACATATGGCTAATAAAATAGTCAGTATATAAATTGTACATTGTCTATATATATATATAAAGGCCTTTATATATTAACTTTCTTTTTTATAGGTTCAACTTTATAGGATGGATTAGCCAATTATTAAATTACAATATCACTCATAAATAAAGTGAGCATAACTGAATGTTATCTGAACGTCACTTAACACGTGTAGGACACTGAAAACAATCTTTATGGGTTAAAATATAATTTAATTAAAATATGAATGTGTTTTAAAAATAATTAATGATCATTAAAGATCCCTAAGGTTAAAGTAAACTTGTTTACTCACCTGCTTGAACAGGACAGAAGAAAGTAACTGCCAGTAAAAGTATTAATGAGCTCTTCATAGTCTCTCAATGAGCTGCTTAAAGCCCCTCGCTTTTCTGCGGGATGTATTGGTCAAGTTTTTATTTTGGGTGTTTGTATTAAATAAATAGTTCTGATAAAGCAGATGGACCCGTGTTCCTTTGAAGCTGCGGGGAAATGTATGTTTGTGAAGCGGTGGCCCCAGATATGTGTTGTGATGGTTGAACTTGAACCACTCGAATTTGAATGGGAGCGTAGAGTGGGCGGGGCTTCGAGACGAGAGGCGGAATTCGGTGGTGTGATTTAAGAATTGCACAATAGAAGGCGTGGCTAGGCGTAGTCCACGCCCATCCCAAACAATTCTACTCTACAAGATTCCTGGTAGAAGAGCGGTAAGAAAACCTCAGCAATTACTGGTTATCACTGATGGCGGGGAAAGAATAATAACGCGAAAAATCTGATAAGCATGAAGCTACAGATCTCTGCGGTGTAAACCATTGTGAACACATACAGTATCTGCTCTACCCTGTAACATTTCAAAGGCTGACAGAAGTCATAAAAGTGTATATACATCATAAATCTAAATCCATAATTTTGTGACCTTGACACATCTGAAATACTATAAGTTAATGGTCAAATGTGTAGAAACAGAGTAAAGGGAAGCCACAGTCATAAACAAATTAGACTTTGTTAGTAGATTCTTCCTCAGTAATCTGTAACAACATTTAAACAGCTTTTGGATTCCATTAAGATAAGTAGCTAATATCTAAAAAGTGAAATTTATTTTTAAAAATAAATTGAAAATATAATATTTTTCATTTATCTTATGGTTTATAAATTCTTGGACACATTATCTAATGTTTAACTGTACAAAGTAGCAGTGAGGTCTGTGAAAAAAGGACTCTGTGTATAGCCTTGAACTAGTAGCCCAAACGTCATCAGGACATAGTCTTCCTGAAGTAGCAGTGGGACATCTATCAAAACAATTCACTGTTGTTCAGTCATTTCTCGTGTAGATATTTGGGATTTTCATGATGTTGCAGCTTAATGTTTAGATAGACATTGACAATGTTTGGCCCTGGAATGCCGGAATTAATGTTAAGTTCCTGATAGCAGATCATATAATATAAACAGACTTTCCCTGACTTTGCTACATGGGGAACAATATTTGCAAGTTGGGGCTGGAGGCCCCTTGAACCAGTTCTGCTAGTTCCTGCAAGTGTTTGTCTTGGGAATCACACACGATGCTTCGGATCAAAAGAGCACAAACATTGTAGTAGCTTCTCAGTGGCAGCCAAAAAAAATTAAACATTTTGTAGTAGTCACTAAAGTCTCTAATGCCCAGCAGGCTGCATTTGATCAAAAGTACAGTAAAAACATTAATATTGTAAAATATTATAGCAATGTTAATAAGCATTTTCTATTTTGATGTATTTTAAAATGTAATTTAGCTGAATTTTCAGGATCATTAATTTTGCGTTTCATGAAACTTATTCTGATCAGTGCTGCTTCATATTTTGAGGAAACCATGATACATGCGAATAAAAAAGCCTACTGTTTGTGTAGAGGATAGGTGAGGTGAATGCTCTTATGTTATCTTTACCTGAAAAAAAAAAACAAAAAAAAAAAACTGCACCCCAATCGGAAACCGGATCTGTCACTCTGCCACCACTCACCTCAACAGCATCTACCGGGAAGCCTCCCAACCTATCGAAACAAACAAACAGAATTTCTACAGAAGTTCACTGATTGTTGTACGTGGGAATCTCAGATGTTTTGTGGTTCCAGATGCTAAATAAAAAAACAATGTCAAAGAGAGAAAGGTAATAAAGAATAAGAAAATGACTCCGCTTCAGAAGCAATATCTTGTATCAGCAATTAAACCCTGAAAATAGAAAGTAGGAGCACCTAAGTTGTGTTTTCACGCTTGTTTGAGAGTTTAATGTGTCCTTTACGCTTCTGTGACTGTACACATCCTGAATATTTACCTAAGCTTGCTTATAGTAACTACATTGCCTTTCTAAAACATGTTGAGAGCGTTATTCTCTGCTTTGCTTGTTTACATTAAATATAAAGAAATTTAAAAAACTGAACATGTAATAATTATTAAAATAAACAAAACATGCATCCCTCAAAAAGGTATTTGGCTGCTATGTAATATAGTCAGCTTGATTCAGTCATATGAATTAAAATGTTCGACTTACGCAAAAATAGTTGACACTACATTAAAGTTTTTACAGAAGTCACATTGACTCAAAAAGAGCAGGTCTGACGGCAAGTCTTTGATAACTGAACAAACATATTTTATTAGCAAACTCCCACAGTACGCTGGTCAAAATCTCTGCTGATTATGACATCCCTTCAAAGGGGGTGGGAGGTTAACAATAAGGTCTCTATGTTCTCAGGGTCCCAGTCTCCTGATAAAAGTGTGTCATACAGAATAAAGAAAACCACCGAACAGGGTCTAGAACATTTTCAGCACAGTAGGCCAATGCAAAAACCTTGGGTGAGAGTCTCAAAGCCTAGCATGAACACGAATCAAAAGTAAACAAATAAAATATATCCTTTTGCATATAGAAAAAGATTTAAGATTTTAATGGCAAATAAGCACATTTCTCAACATAGGTTTTGTTTCCTTCATGCTAAATATTATCATTTCTTTCTTGGGTTTAATTACAGGATGAAATGTAACGTGTTTTTGAGTCATAGGTGTTCAGGGGGAAGTGTTGAACTGATAAGCTCACTTGACACACCTTAAATTATCACCAGACCTTGCGTTATAAGTAACAGATGGCCTTTGAGCAAGTCAGGCTATTTAGTTAGCATGTGCAAACATCACCTTAGACCTCGATCTGTCGCATATACAGTACAAATAAAATGTATTCTCCTTCGTGACCTCCTTTGGCTTTAGCACGACTGTTATAACACAAAATCACGTATTTGACTGTTCACCGTTCACATTTTTTGAACACAAAGCACTTTATAATGTCAAAGAATGAAATACAGCTATTACGAAATCAGTTACAGTTAAACTTGAGTGCATAACTGAACACATAATGCATGCTTTGTTGTCCTCACCAAAACGCCCACGGGCAAATCCAGCTATAGTGTAAGCAATAGTTTTATTGAATAACGACAGCTAAAGGATTGATAGATATAGGTAGACAGACAGGCATATATACAGAACATAAAAAAGAACAACCAACAGAACGAATGATGGATAGATTATTATTATTTGTATTTTTTTAAAGTAAGCTTCTGTAACTCCTTCAGGGTTCCCTTAGGCGTCTCAACTGTTTCCATTATGGATCTTCCTGTCTGGCTACTTATTTTTGGAGTTCAGCCAGATTTGGGTAGAGTTACAGTGTTTTTTTGTTTTTTTTTTCATATTTTCTCATTCTGTAAATGTCTTCGCTCCGCTCCAAAGCATGTTTCACTCCCTTGGATATCTTCATTTGTTCTTCTGTTGGATGGAATTTTTCTAGAGTTGTACAGATTTGAATGCAATGTCTTCATAGTAAACGAACAATAGCGTTTTCACAATGTATCTGACATCATCATCATACAACAGAAACAGGCCATTCATGTAATTATATGACTTATCAATGAAAGTTCGTTATGTGAGGAGAGATTAAGGCGTGTTAAAGCAAAAAGATGGAGCTTGCAGTATATGCAAGTTATTACTTCTTTAAAAAATATTTGGAGAAATATCAGTTACTGATACAATATTAACTTGATAAAAGTGCAGTTAGCAGCCAAAGGAAACACAACCCATACATTCAATCAGTGAAGAAGTAGCTGAAATAGTTTGTGAATATATCACTAAACTCTGCAGCATCTTCAGAGTACTGTAAACATGCAGGTTCCCAGTAGTTTGTTAGTTTTGACTAACACTAACAGCACCACCTTGTGTTCAAAAAGAAACACTGCACAATAAATACAAACACACCAGTAAGCAACCACCATCTTAATGCTTTAACAACCACCCTCAACAGCCAAACATTGTGACATTAACATTTTGGGCTTAACGTTTTGATGTGAGTGAGACTGTAACCTTGTGTGACCTTCAGTGTGCAGGGTTCAGCTCTGTGTATAGTGTGTGCCACATGTAATTTGGAACTACGATGGCCGAAAATTGTACCCATTTCTCTTAAAACTTTTTTTACTCTAAGACTTGGATACTTAAAAGGACTCTCTTTTTTACTTTCTTAGAGAGTACACTTAAAATATATTTTAAACATTTTGTATGGAATCAGTCATTTAATAAAGCAGTAGAATTTAGGACATTTTTGTGAATGGATGTAAATTTTTGTCAAACTGTATGTTACCAGTTAGTAGTTGTCTTTTCCCGTTTAATTTTGAACAAGTAACAGTCAAAACAAATGTTTTATTGGCAGCTTTGTTTTAGTGACACTCAAAGACAATAATGGTACATTTGGAACAGGATTTTAGTTCAGATTAGTACTTCTGTAAGCAGAAATGCCTTACA
>JAUCMR010000071.1:19042742-19064463 GCA_032357425.1 Enteromius argenteus
AACTACTGTTACAGTAGTTTACTGTTACACTACTGTTCAAAAGTTTGGGATCAGTACATTTTTATTCTTTCTTCTTTAAAGGAAATTAATACTTTTATTAACCAAGGATCAATTTTTTTTACATTTTAGAAATATTTTATATTTGGTAAAAAATTATGTTGTTAACAGTAGTGAGATATATATATATATATATATATATATATATATATATCAAAAATGTAATAATTATAAATGTAAAAAAATACTACAATTTGAAGTAACTTCTATATGTTTCACAAAAAGTATAAAGTAAAGTTGAATTTTCAGCATTATTACTCCAGTCTTCAGCGTCACATGATCCTTCAGAAATCACTCATAATATATTGATTTGCTGCTCAGGAAACACGTCTTATTATTAGTGTTGAAAACAATTGTGCTGTTTAATATTTTTATGGAAACCATTCCTTTTTTCATTATTCTTTGATGAAAAGAAGAGCATTTATTTGAAATACACATCTTTTGTAACATTACAAACGCCTTTGCTGTTGTAGTAGACACTGCTATTTCAGCTGTCTTTCATATAAAACATAAGCCTGTCAGGAATTTACTGTAATAACGTGACTGTTGCTCGTTCAGAACCTGATTTACTATGCTACAAATAGCACTGTTCGAGACATACATATGAAAAGTAATAGTAGCTAAAACTGAAAATAATACAAATATCCATTAAAAAAAAAATACATATCCAAAGTATGTTTCCAGTAGGCAACCAGCAGCACCCATCCCCCATTCAGCCTACATTCCGCTCCAGCGTGAGGCACAAAACGGGAGCTTCCGCTCGTTATTTTTAGGGGGCGCTCGCGAGCCGCTGACTGAGGCATTCAGGCCGCTCTAGAGATACAATCAGACCAGATGGGAGGGGGAAGTGAGAGGGAAAAGGAACTAGCTGAGCTGCCCTTTGTTTCTAGATTTGCCGAAGAGTACGGGGAAGAGACCGGCGCGAATCTAAACTGTAAGTCACGCTCTAAACGCGGCACGATGTTTGTAGAACACATGACGTCATGGCGGACTTTTAAACTGATACATTTTGTGCCGTTTTAGAACGCGGATAAGTTGTTTGTTTCGCGGGTTTGCTGCGCTCGGATCAGTCCGACATTACAGCACCGCAGCAGCGGCAGAATGAATGAATAAGTTTTGGGAATGTAACTCGAGCGGGGGAACGGGGTCAAGCGTACGGGAGGCGGGTAGGATCAATCATCTTAAAAGAGATGCTCGCGGTATTTACCTCTGAGTTCGAGCTTTATAACTCAAATTATTCGGTTTTAAAAGCACACACGGACATGGAGAAGCACAGCATGGCCGACTGTAATCACACATACACACAACCGGGTCCTTTGCCGTTCTTTGTCTTTCCTTTTGAGTGTTGTTTGTGGTTTTTAAACTGACTTAAATTGTTAAAATAACGTTTAAACTCTCCGCCAACACAAGGAGTCGGGTATAAAAACGTATCGGGAATATTTTAACCGGTTTTAAAAGTCGTTTTGTTTTATGTCTTAGGCTTTAATGGAGCTCTAATGTCTCTCTTCTTCCCTAGTTGGGTCACGTCCTTAAAAACCAGGAAAATACTTTTAGGTTTTTGTCGTAGTTGTGTGTACATATCACAAATGTTCTGTAGCATTATATCGTGGTTTATTATCATGTTGGATATAGGCTTTAATAATTGTGGGATATTGTTGGCTAACGTTAATGTTTAGCTATACAATGTTAGCCGGCTGCTAATTTACGTTAGCCTTGGAGAAAAAAGGAAAAATATAGGTTTAATTTATCACTGCTTATTAGAACACTTATTTTTTAAAATAAGATTGTTTTATACCATAACTAATTGTATGTGTTTGTAAATATGTGGTTATTTTTGTAAATGACTCTCAAACAGCTTGTTAACCGGCATATGCATTGCAGGTAGTAATTACATCATTAAAGTTATTTATTTTGTATTAATTAGTTTACTTTCATCTTTTTCATCAATTAAGTACTACATGTGTTTGTGACCATATGGTTTAAAAAAACAGTTGGTTGCCAGTTGAAGACGCAAGTTGCTTTGTATTATTGACACCGGGGCTAGTTGTCACAGTGTTTGCTCCAGTGAATATTTCTCACTTTGAATTTGTTTGTGTCAGTGTTTACATGCTACTTCTTGTTTATTAAACATCATTGAACATTTTAATTGTTATTGGCCTGGAAAACACCTACGGTTCATTTATATCTGTGAAAACTTGCCCCAGTGGTATAGCATGTTGTCAAAATTAAACCCTGACATTCTTTATTAAAGACTTTCAGCTAAATTTAAAACGTTAAACAGTCATGATACATTTTATAGCATCCAATACTAAAAAATTACATTGTTTTTATACTGTTACATACGTTTTTTGATGTTGTTGTTGTTTTTTTTTTATAAATACAGTCTTTTCTTTTTCAGCTTTTCATATTTTAAATGCAATATAATTTCTATAATAATTAAGTGATTAATAATATGTGATTTGTAAAAATGTAGAGTCTCCTCAATACACACGCACACACACTTTGCATATTAACATCTGACTGGTATCTAATAGGCAAACTGAAATACAATCTGATTAAAAAAACCTTTGAACGTGTTTGAACGTAGTCATTGACATACATTAAGGCACAGATTAATTAACCCATTTTTATTCCTCATTTCAAGGACTGTGCTTTTATAATTAACTGGATTCATTCAACTAGTAATACTGCATATGTTTTTACATATGTACATAAACTGAGCTTTTAAAGCATTAGGGAGAGATCAGACATGTTAATGTTGTATTAGCCTGGGAATATTTTTCGTCCCTTGTATTGTCTCATCATCATTATTAGCTAAAATTTTTAAATGCATTTTTAAATATAAGTATTTAAATTGATCTTAAACTAAATAAAATATTTAAACTGATATTTAAAGACTTGTGTATTTTATAAATAATGTTTTAAAAAAATATATATTTTCATGTTTCCTGTGTATGTCAGCAACATATCTTGTTCATCAAGGCTGCCGGATTAAAATGAGTTTTATTTTCTATTACAGGCTTTCTGAAAACGCCTACAGAACGCTGTTTTTTTTGCCTCTCACTTATTCCGGCTCTGCTGAGAGATGTCCACCCCTGACCCACCTATGGGCGGGACCCCTCGGCCGGGCCCTTCCCCAGGCCCTGGGCCATCTCCAGGGGCCATGTTAGGGCCTAGTCCTGGGCCCTCACCTGGCTCTGCTCATGGCATGATGGGCCCCAGCCCTGGGCCCCCCTCCTCAGGACACCCACTACCTCCACAGGGCCCCTCAGGTTACCCCCAGGACAATATGCACCAGATGCACAAGGTACTGCCAGGTTTTATCAATGTGTGTCTGATTTATTTGTGATTTCTGGTGTTTGGCTGCTTTCTTTGAGTCATTCTTTATTTTGTATTGTTTTGAAGCCCATGGAAGGCATGCATGAGAAAGGCATTCCTGAAGATCAACGCTACGGTCAAATGAAGGGTATGGGCATGAGACAGGGTGGTCACAGCGGCATGGGACCTCCACCCAGTCCTATGGACCAACACTCTCAAGGTATCTGTCTGTCTGTTTCCTTTTTTAAAAATTTGTCTTGGTTTTTCTGGTGCTGTACCTGTTTGAGTCTGTTTGTAGCGGTGTTTCTATCTATCTGTAATTCTGTCTGTTGTTTGTCTGTTTCTTAGCATTAGTCTGTCACTCTGTCATTCTGTCTGTCATTCTTTATATCTGTTGTTGTATTTCTGTTTGTCTGTTGTTCCACCTATGTGTCTTTCTGTCGCTCATCTGTTACTATATTTGTCTGTTGTTGTTTCTATCTGCGTTCTGTCTTTTCCTGCCTGTTTCTTTTTATCTGTTGCTTTATCGCTCTTCGTGTCATTTTATCTGTCTGTCTGTCGTTCTATTTGTTGTTCTAACTACCTGTGTTTCTTTGTATCTGTCTGTCTCTATATCCAGAAATCGTTAAATCAAGAAGTTTTAAGAAAAAGAAGTCAAAATTAAGAGACTTTTTGCTTAGAACAGGCAAAAAAATCTGCCAATGGCAAACAGAAAACAAGATTATTTTGCTTGTTTTTTTTTTCTTGTCTCTGATCTTTCTTGATTTAAGAAATTCTAGATATTTAGGCTGGAAACAAGACAAAAAATCTTTTTTTTGTAGTGTTTTCTATTGCCCTTTCTGTCTGTTTTATAAAACACAAAATATAAATGTATATAAATAAACTTTTATTTGTCTAATGTTCTGTCTGTCATTCAAGCTGTTTGTTTCTTTGTATCTGTCTGTTGCTTGCACTCTTTATCTCTGCCATTCTGTTTGTCGTTCTACCTATTTGTCATTCTGTCTGGCTGTCTGTTATTCGATTTATCATTATTTCTCTGTTTTGTTCTTTTTGTTTGGTGCTCTCTCTGTTCTATCACTCCTTCTGTAATTCTTTCTGTCCTTCTCTCCTTCTGATATTTGCACTTGTGTAAAATGTAAGAGATACAGCTGTTTTGAGAGCTCTGTGTCTGTTATATGGAGAACAGATGGCGCGCTCACTGCTAAACTGTTTAGACTTAGTCTGGGTATAGAAAAGCCATCCAACCTGTTTGCTCACATTTCCCTTTGATGTGCATTGCTTTGTTCCTCCGCTGGGGCCGCTTGCACGCTTGTTTCCGTACAGACAGAAATGGTGGGTGAACAGGGTAACCCTTTTGAAACGGAAAAACCCAGAGCTGTTGGAAACCATAAAGTCATGACAGAAAAAGAAACAAATATAAAAGTAGGATGTGTTTAAAGAGTTGAAAGCAAGTTTGATGAGAAACTACAGGTTTTTCTTTTCTTCTCTGATTTCCCACAACTATTGCCATTACTATTTTTATTGCTCATACTCTGTATTAATTTTTGCCATGTAATCCATCCTGCTTTGTGCCACAGATATGAATGAAACCTCAAATTCAGAATGCATTAGAAGTTGCAATAGTAATGCATTGGTATACATTCATTGCTTGGCATTTTTCTACGCTTTCTTTTGAATCTGTAAAAATTAAATGATTTGTCATGTATTTTTTTTTTTTACAAGGTTACCCCTCTCCTCTGGGTGGTTCTGAACATGCTCCCAGTCCGGTTCCTGCTAACGGCCCTCCGTCTGGCCCCATGATGCCCTCTGGTCCCGGTGTCATGGAGGGAGGTGATCCGCAGGCCATGGGTCAACAGAACCGGAGTGGAGGTGCCGGTGGTGTTGCAGGTTCAGGACCCAGCGGAGGGCCTCCAAACGCAGGAGGACCTGGTGGCGCCGGCGGACCCACTCCTTTTAACCAAAACCAGCTTCACCAACTGCGGGCACAGATCATGGCCTATAAGATTCTTGCACGTGGGCAAGCTCTACCTGACCACCTCCAGATGGCGGTGCAGGGAAAACGGCCCATGCCAGGCATGCAGCCGGGGATGCCCAACATGCCCCCTGCCTCAGGACAAGGAGCAGGACCACCTGGACCAGGAGGCCCAGGACCTGGGGGACCCAACTTCAATAGACCACAAGGTGAGGCGATTATCTAGTATTAAATTCAGCTCTCTGAATAAGCACCTAATGAAATTATAGGACCTTAAAACGTGTTTTTAGATTACGTTTTTGAATTGCATTATTTTTGCTAAGACTTTCCTGCACATTAGGTGCATATATTTAATCAGTATTACTCAGTACATAAATATTCAGTAAATAATTAAATAAATAAATGGTCTTGTAATATATTTTATATTTATAACAATACGTTTTTGTATGTTACAGGAATGGTCGGACCAAACATGGCTCCTCCAGGACCTTCTGGTGTTCCTCCAGGCCTTCAGGGACAACCCACCAATGGACCTCCTAAATCCTGGCCTGAAGGTCAGTAAATTGTGATAATGATCCACAATCACTACCAATTATCAATTCAATATTTAGCCCTATTGTAGTCTGCAAGGAGACAGTCATGTATTTACCACATCTTTGTAATTCCAGGGCCCATGGTGAATGCTGCCGCCCCTGCAAGTGCCCCACAGAAGCTGATTCCTCCTCAGCCCACGGGCCGCCCGTCTCCAGCGCCACCTTCGGTTCCTCCCGCTGCTTCACCTGTCATGCCCCCTCAGACCCAATCTCCAGGACAACCGCCCATGGTGCTTCATCAGAAACAGAACCGCATCACACCCATCCAGAAACCCCGGGGTCTGGACCCTGTGGAGATCCTCCAGGAGAGAGAGTACAGGTGAGATGAGGAAAAGAGAGGGCAAATATTGATGTTTGAATAAACACTCTTCAAATCCTGGGAACGAACAACTTTTTACACCCTTGGTTTTACAACCATTTGATGTTGCTCTTCCCATCTGTCAGGTTACAGGCTCGTATTGCTCATCGTATTCAGGAGCTGGAGAACCTTCCAGGCTCTCTGGCTGGAGACTTGAGGACCAAAGCAAACATTGAGCTCAAGGCACTTAGGCTACTGAACTTTCAGAGACAGGTATGAATTGCATCTATATATTACAGAGAATATGTGACTTTTCTTTTTCTTTTTTTTTGCAGAGCTTACAAATTGCAGTTGTGTTGTCATTATCACCCAGTTTAATGTAACTCTACACAAGAGACAGTGTTTTACACATGACACATGTTTTTTGACCCCTTTTGGATGACATGATCTGATCATCAGTTGTTTTTAAACAATCGACTGATGTCTTATTATTGCTTTTTTGGATGCGGTTTATTGACTGAGACATCAGTGCTTCCCTAATTATAATAATAAATTATATTTATTGTTACTTATCAAATTTGTTTTGTGTATTTTATTCATATTTATTTACCTTTTTTTAAATTTTTTATATAAATGCTCTGGAAAGTGGTTGTGATTGACTTCAGCCCAGTCCTGCTATGTTTTAGTGGTGTTTGACCCATGTTGACTTTCTAAACGCAGCTCCGCCAGGAGGTGGTAGTGTGTATGAGGCGTGACACAGCCCTGGAGACGGCTCTGAATGGCAAGGCCTACAAGCGCAGCAAGAGACAGTCCCTGCGTGAGGCTCGTATCACAGAGAAACTGGAGAAACAGCAGAAGATTGAACAAGAGCGCAAACGCCGTCAGAAACATCAGGTAATGCTTCATTCTAGCTGTTTTTCAAATCACGTGAAATGCTTTCTTCACACTTTTAATTTGATTCACAAATGATGAAAGATTATTTGTGACCGAACCGCCTGTTCTCTTATTGCATTTGTAGGAGTATCTCAACAGCATCCTGCAGCATGCAAAGGACTTCAAGGAATATCATCGCTCCATCACTGCAAAGATGCAGAAGTTGACCAAAGCCGTAGCCACGTACCACGCCAACACCGAGAGAGAGCAGAAGAAGGAGAATGAGCGTATTGAGAAGGAGAGAATGAGGAGGCTGATGGTGAGATGCACAGAATTGATCTTTAACCATTTAAATTGGTGGACCTATTTTTCTGAGCATATGTCTTTTGTATGTGCGTTCATCCAGGCTGAAGATGAAGAGGGTTACAGGAAGCTGATCGATCAGAAGAAAGACAAACGTCTGGCTTACTTGCTGCAGCAGACGGATGAGTATGTGGCCAACCTCACAGAGCTCGTCAGAGCTCACAAAGCTGTCCAGGCCCTCAAAGACAAGAAGAAGAAGAAGAAGAAGAAGGTGATGAGATTCACTGGACTGGAAAGAGTTTCTGTAATAGAATCTAAGTCAAGTTGTCCTCAGGTGTTTATCTTCCTTTCTGCTTTCCTCTTTACAGAAGCCAGAGAGCGCTGAGGGTGGAGCTCCTGCTTTGGGTCCAGATGGAGAGGTGAGATGTTAAAAAAATATATTTGGTCACGGGGGATGACCAACAAGAGGATCTTTTTCATACAACAAATGTATATTTCATACAGCAAAAACAGCCCCAATCACGCAGTCCTCCGTTCACCAGTTGTTGATGTTTGTAAATGGCACGAATGAAGACAGGAAAATGACCCGAGGGGAAGATTGGTTCTCTAGGAACAAATCTACTGGCCAGTTCCTAGGACTATGTGATGTGAAAGTGCCATATATTTGGCTTTTAGCTTTGCTGATCATTTGCACTAATGTATCTCTTGTGGCTTTATTCAAAATGAGTGTTTCTTTATGTAATGTAGTTTTGAGTTACATTTGTAGAAGTTAATTTAATTGCAACAATTTTAGGTATAGCCTATTCCATAACCAATTGCAGATATCATCTTGGACATGGTGGGATTGTATTTAAAAATCACTGTTCAGTGTTGCATATAATAATCTCAGTGCTCCAATTTGAAATATAAAAGAACTTTAAAAGTGCATTATTTTTATTTTACTTGTCTTTATTGGCTAGATATTTATCATGTGTAGAGAAACTTGCCTCCAAGTCACAGTGGTGCTTAATTTGCCAGTTTAAGTAATGGACAGGGGTAGTTAATCTAATACAACTGTTTTTTTGTCTCCTATTGTAGCCTCTGGATGAGACCAGTCAAATGAGTGACCTACCGGTGAAGTTGATTCACATGGACAGCGGGAAGATCCTCACTGGCATGGACGCTCCTAAAGCAGGACAACTGGAAGCCTGGCTGGAGATGAATCCTGGGTGAGTGAGACACACTTTAGGGATCTCTTTCATTTCAGAATAAGATGTTTCTCAGTGCTTGTGTATCTGTTACTGACAAGGGTTTGAGAAGCATATCATAAACACGTCATATGTTAGGGCTGGGCGATTAATTGAAACGTAATCGAAATCGACATTCAGAAACTATAATCGATAAAATTTTTCTAGGTCGATTATTTCGATTACTTTCCCTTTAAAAACACTACCGCGTGTGGAGTCACGTGTCCCCGCTCCGTTACGTTACGTTATTCCGCCGACATGTCGAGCATGGAGAACTTAAACACTGGTTTCACTCTGCACGCGTCAGCAGGGCGTAAGCAGCGCATATTTTTTTCGGCGCCCATGTTAACGGATGAGAGCTTTCACACAGCACGCAGTAGCAGAGCAGAAGCGGCAGTGCTGCGATCATTTTGGCGCCGAGTCTATTTTTGCTGCGCCGCTTACGCTGAATTAAAGTGACAGTGTGTTGTTCTTGATAAAAACTGACCCGATTAACATGAAAAGTAACAAACTTCAAAGGTCTGTTAAATGAATAAAACTAGAGGCATTTGTTAGTTTTAAGATTAGTTTTTCAATTCAATTATTCAATCCAAATACATTTTATTGTTGGAATTCTTTCCGAAATGTGTCTTGGATCTCGAAGCGTAACCTATTCAATCTAGCATCTGCATGCAAGCCTTCTGTTGCATGGTAAAATGTAATATTTCTTATACAAAATGTGAGAAGGGTCAGACATAGTTTTTCCTGACAGGCTCTGCTATTTTTTCATATACACACATTGAAAACTTTGCTCGAGTTTATTGTGTAAACTATAATATAGACAGTGGCATAAGAAAGTATGCTGGCAATGACGTAAATCAAAGCACACAGTGTTCGGAGATAAACGCTGGAAAATAAGACCGAAATAAGATGTTTGTCTATAGCCTACTGCAGTACAAGCCGCAGTTCAGCTCCTGCTCTGCATATTTATTTTTACATTTTTTATAAGAACAAAGTGACTGTTCGTTTTAGGCAATGTGTGCTTTAATTTCAGTTGTTCAACATTGATGTTTAATAAATAATCATAGATGTTAGTGTGTGTTTCCTTCAGTTATTTTAAAATCAAGTAATGCTTCATTCAAAAATCTCTCACTTGTAATATGTGAGCATATTTACTGTACAAAACTTAAAAATAAATAAAATAATCGTTCATCAATCGTACTCGAGTTAAAATGTTCAATCAATCGAGATTTTGATTTTAGGCCAAATCGCCCAGCCCTATCATATGTATTTATTATTTATATCTAAAGCAGCAGGTTTAAAGATGTTTGTAAATGTCTAAATGCTATTTTTTGTTTAATGTCTATAGGTACGAGGTGGCCCCACGGTCTGATAGTGAAGACAGTGGCTCGGAAGAGGAAGAGGTATGGTTGTTCTCTTGAACACTGTACTTTCTGCAAGGGCTTTACATGGTCTTGAAGAGAACTCTTGTTTGTGTCTTCACAGCCTTGATGTCAGAATGTAGGGCGTTATCAGAATAAGATTAATGGCTAGTTTATCATGTGACACTGCTTTCATGGCCTGATGAAGATAACAAATGTTGGTCTTTATGCACCTATAGAGTGTCCAAAACAAAAGAGTGATACTATAAAGATATTTTAACCATTAATGATTTGATGTTACGCCCACGTGAAGATGTAAAATGTGTATTAACTGCACCATATAGTGTATGCATTTTATTTTTACAATGTCATATTAATTTTATTTAGAATACCTTGAAATATTTTATATAGTTATAAAATTGTTTAATAGTTTTACATTTCATAACCCTTTTATTTGTAGTCACATTATGTATTACAATATTTGAAAAACTTTTCTTTTTCTTTTTTTTACCTCATTTATTTACATTTATTTTTATTACATTTATCTGGTTGTCTCGATACATTTCATAACCTCCTTTTATTTGATTAATTGATAAATATTAATAATTTAATTGATTGAAAAATATCTCAAGAACTTTACATTTCATTTTATTAGTGTACTATTGTCCTTTTCTTTTTTTCTTTCTTTTGTAAAGGAGGATGAGGAGGAGCCTCAGCCGTCTCAGGCCCCAACAGAGGAGAAGAAGATTATTACAGATCCAGACAGTGAGGATGTGTCTGAGGTGGACGCCCGTCACATCATTGAGTACGTTACTGGTTTAGAGCTGTGTTGTTTTTTTACTACATTCGGATGAGATTATGTTGTCCTGTCCCGTGCTCCTCTTGGAATTCTGTTCTGTTATAGTGTTTATAGTAATATCCATGATGTCTTAAACAGGCATGCCAAGCAGGATGTTGACGATGAATATGGTAATGCAGCGTTTGTTAGAGGCCTGCAGTCATACTACGCCGTGGCTCACCAAGTCACAGAGAAGGTGGATAGGCAGTCAAGCCTGTTAATAAATGGACAGCTCAAACAGTACCAGGTACAGACCAAACAAACTGCAAATACACCTCAAAGCCTTGAGTGGCCTGATCAGACCTGTTAAATAGCATGCTGTCATTGCGTCTTTCTCATCTGCAGATCAAAGGTCTGGAGTGGCTGGTGTCTCTGTATAATAATAACTTAAATGGAATTCTGGCTGATGAAATGGGTTTGGGAAAGACCATCCAGACCATTGCTCTCATCACCTACCTCATGGAGTACAAACGCCTCAATGGACCCTTCCTCATCATCGTCCCCCTCTCGTGAGTCACTTTTCACTCTCTATACACTAGAGCTGCACCACACTGGACAAACTGACAATGTGGTATTTAGTTTTTCTGTGATCATATACATTATAGTATGAAAAATACAGACGTTTTATATTAGATGGTGTAAATAGCCATGTTAGGAAAGAATCATTCTGCAGTGATTGGGGTGGTCTTCTTGGTGAGTGCACTTGCATGTACAATAACATAAAACTTTTTTTGGTGAAGCGTCCTTTTATGGCTGGAAAATTTTGGGTGTTTACTTTTAAGGTATACAAGAACCAACTCAAACCTATTTCAGTAACCTAAAGTAAAGCAAATTTTCTCTACAACGGCCATATTTCCACTATTTTTCACTCATTTAATATGACAAAAACACAAAAAATAATTAATTTTTTGAAAACATTCTAACACTACTTTTGTATTATATAAAATGGGGAAAAAACAAGCATATAAAAAATTTTAGTACAACTATAAAATTGCAATATTATTTACCTTTTAAATTTGTCAATTTCAAACCATAAACCATCAAACTTTTATTCCAGCAGATTGTTTATTTTCATAAACAGTTTTTCAGAATGTCTTTTCACTAATTTTTGTCAAAGCCTTCATGATCTGATACCGGCTCTAAGCCATATTGCATTTATTGATTTAATTTAAATATATATTATGCAGCCCTATACTCTATCTACAGTGTAGAAATGTTGTTTGCATGTCTGCCTGTAACCTATCTCTGCTTTAACCATTTTTTTTTTTTTGTTTAAGTTTCATATTATTGATCTATTACGTTTGGTAATATTTCAACATAATTACAGTATGTATTCATAATAATTTGTTTTCCTAACAGAACTCTGTCAAACTGGGTGTACGAGTTTGATAAGTGGGCCCCATCTGTGGTGAAAATTTCTTATAAGGTGATTACTTGATTCAATCATGCTGTAAACAAAGTATTGAAATAATGTCATAAAACAATTTTCAGCAAATTTAAACTCATTTTCCACAAACAAATGCTAAGTAATAAGAAATAAAACTGTCACTGAAGCAAGTTACTGAAGGATGTTACAGGATTAATAACTCATTTTCTTGGCTTGTTTTCATCTCAGGGCTCTCCTGCTGCTCGCCGTGCTTTTGTTCCAATTCTGCGCAGCGGCAAGTTCAACGTGCTGGTCACCACTTACGAGTACATCATCAAAGACAAGCAAGTGCTGGCCAAGGTACAAACCTGCCAGGGCCTGGGTGCAGAATTAAATTACTGAGCATGCCTCTAAAATTAGCGAGGCTTCTCTAGCCTTAATGCACATCTATTTTTACACACATTATTGCTATAGTTATTCCACATGTCAATTATTGCTATTTCGAGAATGAATTCTGCATTTATGTGTGGATGTCACTTCCCAAACTTTGCAGTGTGTATGTGGCCGCTGGTCCTCTTAACAGCATGAAAAACAAGTTTATGCAAATTCTGAATGGATTATATATAGCCTAGAAAGCATGCAAAGAGCGCTCCCTTTGTAGTCAGTAAAAAGCTGTCATCTTAGTTCATTGTGATCTCATGAAGTTTTGTTATAATCAAAAAAGCTCTTTACATTTCACCGTGAATCTCTTATGTCATGTCTTGTAATGAGATCAGCTGGGCCTGAACCTGCCAATTGTCAAACTATTATGATTAGACAGGTTATTTATTTATACATTTTTTTTAACAAGCTTTTTGACTGGGAACCGCTTGCTCAGTTTGTGATGCTCATCTCTCTTTCAGCTCCGTTGGAAGTACATGATAGTGGACGAAGGTCACCGTATGAAGAATCACCACTGCAAACTGACTCAGGTGTTGAACACGCACTACCTGGCGCCCCGGCGTGTGCTGCTCACCGGCACGCCGCTCCAGAACAAGCTCCCAGAACTGTGGGCGCTGCTTAACTTCCTGCTGCCCACTATTTTCAAGAGCTGCAGCACCTTCGAGCAGTGGTTCAACGCTCCGTTCGCCATGACCGGAGAGAAGGTATGAAAACTTGTAGTAGGTGTACTAGTGCATTTAGACAGGATACAATAAAATGAAATGCTATGTTTGTGTCATCTAGCTCTATAAATGTACAATGTTTAAACTACGTCCTGTCATGGTTAAAAGGTGGACCTGAACGAAGAAGAGACCATTCTGATCATTCGTCGTCTGCACAAAGTGCTCCGCCCCTTCCTGCTCAGGAGACTGAAGAAAGAAGTAGAGGCCCAACTGCCCGAGAAGGTTTGTTTTATGCTTGAACCTTTTCAATATTTGTGTATTTCAATTAGTTTTTGTTGTGACATAGCTCAAAGGGTGAATGTTTTTTTTTTTTTAATTTTACTTTCCCCCCGTTTTCAATCAAAAGAAGTATCAAGCAGTACTATTTAAAAAATACAAGGAAAAAAGTTTAAAATCTGCAATATTCAATGCATTAAAATGTAACTCTGTCATCTGTTTTCTTGTGTTCAGGTGGAGTATGTGATCAAGTGCGACATGTCGGCTCTTCAGAGAGTGCTGTACAGACACATGCAGGCTAAAGGAGTGCTGCTCACTGATGGCTCTGAGAAAGACAAGAAGGTGAGTAGACATGACTCATGTCAAGAATGTGTGAGAGCATTCAGCGTGTGTTCCTGAATGCCTATAATATCCATCTTCATGTTTGTTACAGGGTAAAGGCGGCACTAAGACTCTGATGAACACTATTATGCAGTTGAGGAAGATTTGCAACCACCCTTACATGTTCCAGCACATTGAGGTGATCATTTGTTTTTCTTCAAGGTCATTTATATTCTGTGCATGTATCTGTTAGGTGTATAGCACCCCTTTTTATGGATTTTTGTATGTATTATAATTATTATTATTATTGTATCCTGTTTTTTTGCAGGAATCTTTCTCTGAGCATTTGGGCTTCACTGGAGGCATCGTTCAGGGGTACAAAGAGCACAAATTGTTTTATTGTCGTATCCCTTTTCACTCTCAATTGGTTTTCTCTGTAACTTATGTACTATATCGGCTCTCTTTAGACCTGATTTGTATCGTGCCTCCGGTAAGTTTGAGCTGCTGGACCGTATCCTGCCGAAGCTCCGTGCCACCAACCACAAAGTGCTGCTCTTCTGTCAGATGACCTCGCTCATGACCATCATGGAGGACTACTTCGCATACCGCAACTTCAAATACCTGCGCTTGGATGGTGAGTCACTTCAACCTGTTTCACACAGAATGAAGAGTTTTAGGAAGCTCTTTTTGCATGTCCTGGGAAGCTACTGTATGACTTTCTCTGCCTGTTTATTTTTATTTGAAAAGTAAATTCATTCAAATCTATGATTTAAACCGTGATAACATCGCTTTTTTGTCTTTGCAGGAACCACTAAGGCTGAGGACCGTGGCATGTTGTTGAAGAACTTTAATGATCCGTCCTTTCAGTACTTTATCTTCTTGCTGAGTACCAGAGCAGGAGGTCTGGGGCTGAACCTGCAGTCTGCTGACACTGTTATCATCTTTGACAGCGACTGGAACCCTCACCAGGTACAATACTGTCCCTTTAAATATAGTGGTGTTTAATAATAGCGGAAACTGTAATTAAAGGTTCTTGTAGTAGCTTATTGTTCTTATTACTTGTTGAATAGAATATTAAATATTATTATTATTATTATTTTATAAACTTAGTATGGCTCATTTTTTAATTCTTGTTTATAGATAATGCATTGTTAGAAACTTGAAATGTTTTAACTGGATTAATGTTTGTAGAAACTAACATTACCATAAATTATAATATTATAAATGCTGAGAATTAGAATTGGCTAATTTTTACAAATTGAACCTATACTGCTTGTAATCATCGTGATACGTATGGCTTTATTTGTTCCACAATATTTTGTTTCTGAGCGCTTCTTTCTTGTCTCTCCTAGGATCTGCAGGCCCAGGATCGTGCTCATCGCATCGGGCAGCAGAACGAGGTGCGTGTGCTGCGTCTGTGCACCGTGAACAGCGTGGAGGAGAAGATCCTGGCCGCTGCCAAATACAAGCTGAACGTGGACCAGAAAGTCATCCAGGCCGGTATGTTTGACCAGAAGTCGTCCAGCCACGAGCGCAGAGCTTTCCTGCAGGCCATCCTGGAGCACGAAGAGCAGGATGAGGTACATGTTCATGATGGACTATTTTAGTGTCCTGTCTACAGCATCCGTTTTCCAAAGTTAACATTTGCGCTCGCTCTTGCTTTCTCTTATATCTCAGGAAGAAGATGAAGTGCCAGATGACGAGACTGTAAATCAGATGATCGCTAGAAGCGAGGAAGAGTTCGATCACTTCATGGTTAGCAGCCCTACTTGCTTAACTTTCATTTAATTGACACTCTTTGTTTTGTTTGACTCCTAAATTTCCTTTTCCTTTCGTCTAGCGCATGGATCTCGACCGCCGCCGCGAAGAGGCTCGCAACCCGAAACGCAAACCCCGGCTGATGGAGGAGGATGAGCTGCCCACCTGGATCATGAAGGACGATGCAGAGGTGGAAAGGCTCACCTGCGAAGAAGAGGAGGAGAAGATGTTCGGCCGTGGCTCCCGTCAAAGAAAAGAAGTGGACTACAGTGACTCCCTCACAGAGAAACAATGGCTGAAGGTGAATGAGGAATCACAACTGCTTTGTGTTGAACATTTGGTTATAAAATAGAAAGATGTATTGATATGCTTTGCTGCTTCTCAGGCCATCGAGGAAGGCACCCTGGATGAGATTGAAGAAGAAGTGCGCTACAAGAAAACGACCCGGAAAAGGAAGCGAGACCGTGACCTCGACCTTCCAGGCCCGGCCACGCCCAGCTCCAGTGGGCGGAGCAGAGATAAAGATGACGATAGTAAGAAGCAAAAGAAACGAGGTCGTCCTCCTGCTGAAAAACTCTCACCTAACCCTCCCACGCTCACCAAGAAGATGAAGAAGATTGTGGATGCTGTAATCAAATACAAGGATGGGTTAGTCACTCTTCTCTAGCCCTTATATTATAGTATGGCCAATTTAAGCAACACTGATTTTTGAGTGGCTAGAAATGCTGGTTAACCTATAGTTAATTTATTTTTGTTTTTTGGTCAATTTTTCTCATTTAAGGTTATGCATGTAACATTTTTACACTCACACAATTCACAATTAAAGGCAGGTGCACAGAACCGGAAAACCAAAAAAAGTTTCTCAGGTTCTCTCTAAGGACCAGGTGTTTTTATTTGTTGAAATATACAGTGCATTAAAGACATACTGTTTTAGTAGTTCATGCATGCAAGCTTTGCTGGGAGTCAAACCCATTAAACCAGTGTTACAAATACCATTCTGTACTGTTTGATATGCAGAAAAGTGTTTTCCACAATTATTCTGTTCAAAATAGTGAAATGTGTTTTTATTGATTGACAGTCTTAGTGATTTTTTTTTATGCTTTATTTAATATAGATTAGATAAACATTTGGGAGTCATGCTTTTTTTTTTGTCATTTATATTTTTAACAGCAATGGAAGACAACTGAGTGAGGTGTTTATTCAACTGCCGTCACGTAAAGAGCTTCCAGAATATTACGAACTCATTCGCAAACCTGTGGATTTCAGGAAGATCAAGGTTTGTCAGATCAAGTGATTAATTTGTGATTAATTTCAACACTTATTGAAATACACATAAATATGCACACTAATTGCAGTAGAAGCAGCAGTAGTAAAAAAAAAAAAATTAATAGTAATATTTTAAGGTGAAACTCGAAGCTATTATATTTTTAAGGTGTAAATTGGGGCTGATGATGATGATGATAATAGCCATCCTTTTTATGAACAGCTTTACGATGATTACAATGCAGTTTTTTAACATTTAACTCTAAATTTCCTTAGTTATTTATATTATGCATACCCGGTAATTCATAAAGTATTAGTAAATAATTATTTAAGTGTTGAATCTTGCTCTCTGTTTTGTGCAGGAACGCATTAGGAGCCATAAGTACCGTACTCTGAATGACCTGGAGAAAGATGTCATGCTTCTCTGCCAGAACGCTCAGACCTTCAACCTGGAGGGATCACTGGTAATGTGTTTTAGTAACGTTTTAGTCATATTGTTGATTATTATAAACTTGTACAGTTATTGTCTTAATAATTTTGTATTATTATTCTGTTTTATTATTCTGTTTTTTTTATGTATATATTTTATGTATATTTGTTTATGTATATATTAGTCATTTTTATTTTCAATTAATGTTTAGGTAACATGCATTTTAAGTTTTATTTAATAATAATGGTAGGTTGTTAGAGTTGTACTTCATTTGACTGATTCAAATGAGATTGTGCTGTAATATTTCAGATCTACGAAGACTCTATCGTGCTGCAGTCTGTGTTCACCAGTGTGCGGCAGAAGATCGAGAAAGAGGAAGAGAGCGAGGGAGAAGAGAGTGAGGAGGAAGAGGACGAGGTAGATGAAGGATCAGAGTCTGAATGTGAGTACTGAATTACGATTCTGACACTGTAATGAAAATATTTTGTACAGTGCAACTGTTATCTGAGCAGAGTATATTGCAGGTAGAGCTCAAATAGTTTAAGTCCATGACTAACATACGTGTTTGTGTGTTTGTAGCTCGTTCAGTGAAGGTGAAGATCAAGCTGAGCAGAAAGGAAAAGGTGGAGAGAGGGAAGGGAAGACGCCGAACTGGACGCAGTTGGCGCCCTAAACCCGTCGTTAGCGATGATGAAAGTGAAGAGGACCAGGAAGAGGTATGTGTGTTTATATATAGATATAGAGATATATAGATATATGTATGCTTTTATTAAAAATCTTTTTTTAAAAAGTCAAGTTTTAGGTGTAAAGTTGTAGTGTATCATTTAATTGAACTTACTATCTGCAATGATTTGGAAATGTGGAAAACAGGATTAGGCATATAATAATAATAATAATAATAATAATAATAATAATAATAATAATAATAATAATAATAATAATAATAATAATAATAATGTCTTCATCATTCATACATGTGAAATCATTCAAACAACAAACAATGTCATTTTTTTTCTAATGTCTTTGTATAGGAGCATTCGGCTAGTGGCAGCGAGGAAGATTAAACCTTTTTCTGGACCAATCACTTCTGCTGCAGATACGCCATTTTACACAAGATACGACAGACGCCCGCTCCTGAAGGGCCTAGTTTTACCCTAGAACAGGACATTTTTAGAGAGAGGACATGTACACGAAAATGATTAAATAAAAGATTACACTATAAAATGCTGAAGAAAGCCCTTCCATTTGCATATTTAAGCAGACGATCTTCTTTTATGTATAGCAAGACAGTTTAAGTATTGAGCGTTTCTTTCCGTATTTGTTTTTATGATTTTTCTTTTCAAGGACGTGACATAAGATGAACAGATATCTGACAGACTGACTCACAGTGGACCAGTAAGAGCGGATCATGCTTCAATGTCCTCTTATTGTTTTTAGCCGTGTGAACGTCACCCCTTCACCCCCCACCCCCCCAAGACCCCAGAATGCATGTTGTTTGTGGAAAACGCAGCCAGTTATTTCTCTTTCCGTTTTTCTCTTGATCTCTCTGTTTAAATTAAGATTGCAAAGAGGATTGAGGTACTTCCTCCCTATAGACTTGGGAGAAATGGGGGAGAATAGGGTGTAGGATTCTGTACTGTGTCAGTGTCACTGGATTTCCAAAATGCACAATAAAGGCATCTCAGAAAGACATGGTTTCAGTTGTTTATTTATGCACACAAATTACTTCTGGGGTCTATTCCAGAAAGTGGGTTTTGTCCAGAACAACAAACATGAATAAAACGCTTTAGAAAAACTACAAAAGTGGCAGACGTGCATGACAGATTTGGACAAATTTTAGCATTACATTGTTTATTTACCAACGGATCTTCAGTATGAGTCCAAACAGTTCTTACATAACCTTGTGACTCCAGTTCATTAACTAATGTCTTATAAAGTGAACGTTTTTTTTTTTTTTTTTTACCTTTTAAATCATTTCTGGCTAAAATACCAGTCCTGCTATGCTATAACAAAGCTTCCTTAAGTGAAAAGGTCCATCCCCTCTTGTCCTATCACATCAAAATCCAACAACATATTTGTTTAGAGCTGTTTGTGACTCTTTTGACTTGTAAACACTGCCTGATGCATTGCACTTTGCTCTCCTCATTCAAACTAGATGTCTTTTTTCCCTGAAGAAAGCAATATTATGGATTATGGACTGACGTTTTTGGACAGAAATGGTTTAACGTCTACAGGGATTTATTTCCTACCTGCAGCGTTTTGCTGTGATTATATTTCTGGGTAAACTGTGCTACATGTTAAGCATTTTTGTAACACATCTGATATGGGTGTCGATGTGAATTCCAGATTTTCAGTGTGGTCTCAAACCTTGACCTTTTTTTTTTTTCACTGTCAAAGTGAGGAATTGCTCTGTTTGTCCACTTACTCACAAAGGATCATAGTGCATCCAGAAAAGCAAACACTGAATCATTGGTTCAGTAAACCCACCAAGAGTACGAATTTAGCAGACAAATATTCATATTGTTTTAAAACAGGTAGATATCAACACACAGCTCCTATGAAAATTAACCAATAATAATATCTAATTTTAAATATTAAAGTGTTACAATAATCCAATCGAGATCTAACAAAGTTTTTTTAAACTTAAACCACATAAACACATTGCATTAAACCAAATACACAAAATACTGTTCTTTTTAGCAACATCATATGACCCCTTTAAGCTCTGTTGATTGCTGTATTGACATGCAGCACTGAAGGCGCACTTTGTCCAGTTTAATATATTATTACTCTAAACCTTTTATTAACTTCGGTAGTTGTCATTTGCAGTTTTTTTCTGCAAAAAGTGGAACTTTTTATCGACCATTTCTTTGTAATGGCTGAGAGAGACCTGGAGATCCACATGATTTCTGGCTAGGGAGCCAAAAGTTCTCGACCTCTGAATTAGTGTTTCGCCCATACACAAATATGAAGTTGGTAAGGTAATCTCATTGGCACTGTTTTTGGTTTCTATTTATCAGGTAAGCAAATCATAATTAGCGTATTTCCCCTCCTGTTGCCAAATATTGCAGAATGCCTGGGGATTTTTTTTTTTATTAGGTGGGTGGGTGGAGTTTCAGACCAGACAAACTGATAGCCTACATATTTCCCAGCAGAGTCAGAAGTCCACCTGTTTTAACAAATATGGAGATCTCATTTGTGTTCTTACTGGCAGCTGCTTTATCCTGTCCTGTTCAAACAGGTGAGTAAAACAACAGATTATAATAATCATCAGTTATCTTTTGTAAATATACTATCTGGTCTGCTGGACATTCTAGCTATTGATTTGCATGTGTGGATGGCACTGAACCAAAACGCATGGTTCCACCATCAAAAATAAATAAATAAATAATTGTGAAATTTTATCTCAAAAATCTCTTTTACTCACAATTTTACATCTTGCAATTGTTTTGCAGTTTATATTGTCAAATATAAACTCACAATTTATTTAAAAAAAAACAGATGACTAATGCTTCGGTGCCTAATTATTGTTCTTCTGGAGACAGATCCAGTGTAAATGATTTTATGAAAACAGCTGTTTAGTTGCTTGGCCGTTTTATCTTTTAGCTTTTCTTTTAGCTTTTATCAGCTTTATTCGGCAAGTATGTGCAAACACACAAGAAATTTGTTGTGGTTTTTAAGAAGCTCTTGGTACAAACATGCATACTTTCAACATACATATACATATATACATACTGTGACACTGAGTGTTTTGTTTGCAATGTTTTAAATAAAGAATTTGATTTTTTAAAACAATATTTTACTGTAAAACAGAACAGTTTGCAACAGTGTTACCAGTAAGTTACTGTAAAAATCCTTTAAAATGTCTAACAGTTCAGATCGCAGCACATTTATAGCTACAGTATTCTGTCATAGAATGCACAGATCTAATATACTACTTAGCATTCTATTACTTTTTATCTATTAGATAGATAGATAGATTGTCAGATAAATTGTATATGCTTAATTTCATGATATGTGTGTGTGATTAATTGTGATTAAAAATTTTAATCTATTGACAGCCCTATATATATACACACACATTCTGGATAGATAGGTAGATAGATACAATAGATATATGGTACCGATGAAAATATTGGAATGAGATTTGAGAACAAGAGTGATGCTCAAGTGACAACATTTAAAATGATATAGGCCTACTATTTAACTATTTACTATATAAACTATTTTTGCAGGATTTCATGTCTGAAATAAGCTTTTAAGTGTAGACATCGAAGAAGTCAAATCGCATTATAATGATAATATAATTCCAGTTTTACAGCTAAAATTAAGCCAAGGTTAAGCGTAATCTCAAAAGCATATCAT
>JAUCMR010000071.1:19077684-19091597 GCA_032357425.1 Enteromius argenteus
ATGCGATTAATTTCGATTAATTAATTACAAAGCCTCTAATTAATTAGATAAATTTTTTTAATCGAGTCCCGGCCCTAGTTATAATATAGGTACAATATTACAGAGCAATTTATTAAAAGTTTAACACAAAATACAAAATCTCTCCAATTGTTTTATTTTTACAAAATTCTGTATTCAGTAAATTTTTTTCTGGATTCTATTTTAATAGTTTAATTAAATATTAGTCATCGAAAGCATATCTAAGTAATTAATTGTATTACAAAATAATGTATTATTTTATCTATTTATTTTAGTTTTTTTACTGTGTTGTGTATTTACATTTTTCTGCTAAATGTAGGCTAAAAATGGTCCAGTAAATATTTATTTTAAAAGTAGTAATTTAATAATTTATTATTAGTAGTAGTTCTATGATTTCATTACGTAATATGTCTGTCATGGTTTTTTCTTGTTAAACTGAGCTTTTGTTTTGACTGGTTGCTTTGAAGACCTTTAGGTTTCTGTTTGTACATGATATGATATGTACATAAGAGTTTTTTTAAAAAAAGATGGTAAAATGCTCATGAAGTGAGATTGTAGAAATTATATTCATGTTTGAGGTGGCAGAGGCTAAAAACACATGCCCTTCAGTATGTTTGTATAATACGAAACCGTGCATCTGCGCAAAACAGAGATAAGCAAAACATGAAGGATTCACATTAAAAGGTATTTTTGCGGCTTAATATTCGCTGACACTAGTCCATATCGTGTGTTGATAAAAGTGTACTGACCCACTTTTAATATATCCATCCAAAATTGGTCAAATTCCATGACATTCTGCGTTATACAGTAAATTATGTTTTATGACTGGATTCTGTCCGTGTTTTCAACATTGCAAAAATCATAGGGCCCTACACAACCGACATAGTTTAGATAAACTTCTGATAAACTGTAATGTTTAATCATTGAGACCTTTATATTAGTATACCATACCACTTTTACACAAAATTCAATTCAATTCAACAAATAGGAACAAAATTAGCGTAGCTGCTGTTCAAACTAAGAAAATGAAGATTTGTTAAACCAGAGCTAAAAGATTAATAATTATTCGAATCCTTGGCTAAAAAGATGTGTCTTTAATCTAGATTTAAACAGAGAGAGTGTGTCTGAACCCCGAACGTTATCAGGAAGGCTGTTCCAGTGTTTGGGAGCCAAATGTGAAAAAGCTCTACCTCCTTTAAAATGCATATAAATATCAGTTGTCTCTCTAAACAACTAGTGTTATGATCTGCTGTATTTAGTTTAACATATAATGCAATGCAAATAATTCCTCAGAAGCCTGATTGATTATATTTGGTACTCATATTCGTAACACCGTTTTTCTAGAATCAAGTAAACCTAGTAAAGTCGCTTCAGTACAGTAAGTGTTCATCTTGCAATATTACTAACAATATGTAAGTTAGTCTTATGTTTACTTAAAAATTAAGATTTCACAGTAAAAAGACGTTTATCATGCCCTGAAGGCGGTTGTTTTTAGAATGAGAATAATAAAGTATAAATTATCAATCATGCAACAGCTTGTAGCTGTTTTTTCAAAAGTTTCATTATGAATTTGAATAAATTTCCAGTAGGCTTTATAGGGTTAATGAATAAAAAGTAATAAAAAAATAATACATTGTTTTTTTTTTTTTTTTGTGTGTGGCTATCTTAGGCATGATGAGTCTGAGAAGAGGCTGCCGAAGTCATGTTTGGTGCTGCTCTGTAAATATGATCCAGTGCTTCGCTGGAGTCGTGACTGCGACAACACACTGTACCAGGGCCTGGTGGAGATGCTCATCCCAGACGTTCTGAGACCTATTCCCAGTGAGTTCCCACATGTTCTTTCAATACAGATTTACTTATTACTATGCAGCAGTAAGTGGCAGAGCTGGTGGTGATCCATCAGGTAAGTCACATTTTTGCCAGGAGTGGTCTATTTTTACTCACCTTGACATTCGCCAATTTGGATGTGGGTTGACATTCAGGCTGCCAGGGCGCCAATTACGGAGATTGTCCACTGCCACACAACATCATTTATTTTGTTGAAGTATCTTAATTCTTTCTCTAGGTGCCTTAACACAAGCCATCCGAAACTTTGCGAAAAGTCTTGAGAGCTGGCTGACTAATGCCATGATGAACATTCCTGAAGAGATGGTTCGTGTGAAGGTCAGTGATCGCAACAAAGTATTAACATTTAGAAACTTTTGAACGGTAGTGTTGTTGCTTTTATTACATTTTACTTTTTGTTTTACAATACATTTAAATCATATCAGCCACCTTTCACTCTGGTATTTCCTACATTAGTCAACCACTACAGTGTCAACACCACAAAACTTCTGTTTTACGAATGACTAATGATAGTACTGACAGCAAGATAAAACTTTGTGCTTGTGGCACATAGTCAGAAATGCAGTACTAAACTAGGGGGGTTTAAAAGTGTTTGAAGACAACAAAAACTTTCCCTAATGAATTTCGACATCTCTCTGATATCTGTACAAATACGTAAATGTTTTAAAGGAACACGCCACTTTTTTTAAATAGGCTCATTTTCCAACTCCCCTAGAGTTAAACAGTTGAGTCTTACTGTTTGAATCCATTCAGCCGATCTCCGGGTCTGGTGATAGCACTTTAATGGTACAAAAACCAAAAGGCAAATTTGATATCTCATTCTTATTGCCTCTTTTCTCTGTGAATTGGTCTTTGTTTAGGTGACGTCTGCAAGTGCGTTCGCTCAGACCCTGCGCAGGTACACCTCTCTAAACCACCTGGCCCAAGCAGCTCGTGCTGTACTGCAAAACACGGCACAGATCAACCAGATGCTCAGCGACCTCAACAGAGTGGATTTTGCCAATGTGCAGGTGTGTGACAAGACGAATCCCTCACGTTCCCAGTCAGATTTGAGGCTGAGCACTGTATATATGAGGGTTGAAGTAGAGCTTTCATCTGTCACCATCTGAGATAAACTTGTTTTTCACAAGCAAGTAGGTGTTTGTGGTCTGTTTAGATGTCAGGGAAACGGAAACACAAGTGTTTAACATGACATGTGATTTGTTTCCCTAAAGGTCATTTAATGACGTTTATGTTAGTAGTCATTTAGTCTGTGATTTTATCCTAAGCGACTTACGGTACATGTATTAAAGGGACAGTCCACCCAAAAATAAAAATTCTTTCATCGTTTGCTCACCCTCAAGTTGTTCAGACCTGTATGATTTTGTTTTCTGCACAACATAAAAAAAGATATTTTGAGGAATATTGGTATATAAACCATTTCTGTTTTCATTGATTTCCATTGTGTGGTCAGAAAATACAATTAAAGTGAATAGGAAATGATACTGTTCGGTTGTCAACATCAAAATGTTTTTTCAGGTTTCATAGAAAATAGTAAGTGATACAGGTTTGGAACAACATGGGGGGAGAATAATGATGAAATCATTTTGTATTTTTGCCTCGAAAAACCAATCCTGGGTAAGGTTTATTAGTTTTTAGATGAACCCTTGTGGAATTACAAACATTTTTGGTTACAATTTGGTCATAGCTTTAACCGCTAGGCAATACCAAAAAGGGAAATACTAACCTTTCGAGAAATTTTTAGAGGAATATCAATGTTAGTGGCCCTTGCTAAAGATATCATATCAGGATATCATAAACATATGGGGTAGCTCTATTTTTACACCTTCATGTTAACTTCTGGTCATTTTGACCCAGAGATTTTCTTTTTTCCAAGAAAATCTCGATAATGTGATTGCATTGGTCAAAAACATACTGACTTTGCTCACACAGGGAACCACCTCCTCCAAAAAGTTTATAATTGTTGTACTTTTCCCCCAACTTGTTAGGCTTGTGCCTGGCCTACAAAACAATGCTTATAAATGTCTCATTATGCTATATAAATTCACCGCAGTTTTCACTCCGTGCTCAGATCAATTAAGCCTCCAGTTGTTTCCAAAAAGAGATCCAAAACCTGTGCTAATTGAAAGAATACAATTTGACCAAAAGATTGAAGCCAAGATTTGGTAATAATGAAGCACAAGCACTTTGTAAAAGGCTGTTGATTTTTGACTGGGAAGACTCAATCCAGCACACAGGTTATTGGATTTTTGGTTTAGTTTGTGTTTGTGAACTCCATGCGGCTTCTCTTGCAGGAACAGGCCTCCTGGGTGTGCCGGTGCGAGGATCGGGTGGTGCAGCGGCTGGAGCAGGACTTCAAACTGACCCTCCAGCAGCAGAACTCTCTGGAACAGTGGGCAGCCTGGCTGGATGGGGTGGTCTCGCAGATCTTAAAGCCCTACCAATCTAGCTCTGCCTTTCCAAAAGCAGCTAAACTCTTCCTGCTGAAATGGAGTTTTTACAGGTGAGCCTCGAAAGGTTGTACCAAAAGTAGGTTTGTTGATATCGTAGGGAATTTTTTTTTGCGGGAAGGAGAAGATAATGTAATGCATCAGTTCTGTTCTAAATCCTAGATCTACTATCTACAGTCGATACCTATAACAATATGTATATAATTAATTACAATACACTTAAAAAGTTTGAGGTTGGAAATATTTTTAATGTTGTTGAAATAGGTCTCTTGCAATTGTTGTTGAAATATGATGACCAAGGGTGCATTTATTTGATGGAAAATACAATTAACAGCTCTACTGTGAAATATTATCATAATTTAAAACATAATTTTAAGGGTAATATATTCAAGAAAAATGTCCTATTTAAACAATTGTGCTGCAAAATATTTACTGCTTAATAGAACTGTGATATTACTTTTTTTCAAGATTTTTTCTTTAAATGCTGTTTTTTTTTTTACATTTTTTGTTAAGTCTTTACTGTCCCTTTTGATCAACTGAATGCATCCTGGCTGAGTAAAAGTATGAATTTCTTTCAAACGAATTAAAAAAAAACTTCAAACAGTAATGTAAGTATAAAATAAAACCGTTAACAAAGTAAAAATATAAAAAATATTTTGTTTCAATTTGTAATAAAACATTATTATTATTATTATTATTTATTTAGTTTTTGGCTGAATAAAATACACCAATGTTTTATTAATACTGTAACTCTACCTAATTTCCTCTGATTTGTTGGCCACATTGATAAAGCTCTTGAAAATGTTGTCAGTTTATTCTAGGATTTGTTGCCGTTTCTGATACACGCAGCGCCCCACTTTTAGATCAATCAATGAATCATCAAAAGGAAGTGTCATTTTGCTGTATGTAACATCATGTTCATGTTGCGTGCAAGGTTTTTGAAGAGAGTTGTGATGACTGTTGGAGCCAGTAACTGTAATGTCAAACATGTTCCCTCTTTTACTCATCCCTTTATGTGTCTTACCAAGCCCACTGCCTCTTCTGGTTCTCACACTTCCTGTATCTTTTCTTTGTTCTCTCTTTAGCTCTATGGTGATCAGAGACTTGACTCTCCGCAGTGCTGCAAGCTTTGGCTCATTTCACCTCATCCGCCTGCTTTATGATGAGTACATGTACTACCTGATAGAGCACAGAGTCGCCCAGGCCAAGGGTGAAACTCCCATTGCTGTCATGGGAGAGGTACAAGTATACTCAGACACAGAAATCTTTACCTACTCTTAGACACACTTTTCACACTTCAGTGTGTGAGACAAAACAAACGTGCGTCACTCATCTCATAACAGGATAAAAAAATGAGGAACTGTGAAAGTCAGATTGTAGTGTTATAAATGTCATAATTCTCTCTTTTGCTCCTTAAGTTTGCAAGTCTTGGTCGAAGTTTAAACCCACTTGATCCTGATAAAGGTTAGTAGTTTTACACACAAATGCCAAACATACAATAATCAAGCCACAGATTTGTAGTTTCTTCTTTTTCTTTACTAAATTCAAGCACACACCTAACACCTAAGCAACCACAAAGGAATGCACTAAAAACTCAATACAATTAAATATATGATAATAATAATTATTATTATAATTTAATGCCATATTATTATTTTTTTTAAATTAGATGGATTATCTGTATTTTGAAAGATTAAAAAAATATAAATCTAAAGAAAATTACATTTATAATAAAATTTTAAAATTGCATATGTATTATATATTTGAATGCAATAATAAAAAATATTAATACCAATATAATCACTACTTTGAAAAAAATACAGCAACTAAAAATATATTGATTTGGTGTATATGTACAGTGCCCTCCACTAATATTGGCACCCTTGGTCTAAATCTGCATTGTTTATCGTTTTGATCTTTCATTCAAAAAATTCACAAAATTCTAACCTATTCTTAATTATTTCCCTGATGGTGGATACATCATATATTATTTGTTTTTTCTCATTGTTATTTGTTTCACTCATAAACAATGCAGATTTATTTTCACAGCCACTTTTGCTCAGATTTACCAAGGGTGCCAATATTAGTGGAGGGCACTGTGTGTGTATATGTATATATATATATATATATATGTGTGTGTGTGTGTGTATGTATTCAAAATACTTTTTTTAAGGAAGTAATAATTATTATTAATACTAATTATTAGTCATTTTTATAGTAATTTTAAAATCATGAAAAAATACCAGATCATCATTATTTTGAAAGAAGATTAAGAAATGTTAATATAAATCTATCAATATGAAGTGAAATATTTAAAGTGAAAGTACTTGATAAACATATACAACGTGTGGAGAGCATTCACTCAGTATCATTACCTCATTTTTGTCCAAGATGGCTTTTAAAGGCTTTTGCATCTGAACTCTTCTCACACACACACACACACACATTTCCAACTGATACACAACCGCAAAACATAGAAATAACTGACTTAAAAGCATTTTTGTTGGTGAAAATAATAGTGACCTAAGATTTTTGCACAGTACTGTGTGTGTGTGTGTATATATATATATATATATATATATATATATATATATATATATAATACATTGATTAAAAAATACATCGATTTGGTGATTTGGTGATTTTCACGCATGTATCATGTTATTTATAGTTTACTGTAATTTTAAAATCATGTCTGATGATTTTTATAACTGACCATCTCTATATGTCTTTGTGCCTCAGAAGAGGAAGAGGAGGAGGAGGAAGACAGTGACGATGAGTGTCAGGAGTTGTCTCTGCAGTCTGATGGGGGCCCTATCGGGGACGAATCACTAGAACCGCCTGCAAAGCTGGCTCGAACCGACCAGAGGGTGCTGTTCACCACAGGAAGCATGGATAACTAATAACTTATATACACACATATGCACCTACGAGCACACACTCCACATAACACTCACCCATCCTTCGGGCACTTGCATCTAAAAAACAGAAATGCTGCAGCTGCATATGTACACAACATTTCAGATGTTCGTATGTACATTTCCATGCCTGTCAACGTCGTTCACTGAAACACAGAGACACAGATAGTGCCCCCTCGCCCTCACACACTCATAACATGACCACCATCACGATCATATCAAGATCTTAGACAGGGTGTAAAGGTAACTAACATTAGTTCTCCAATCTATTATTAGCTGTTAAGTCGCAAGAACACAAGCGAAACCTGCTGCAACTGGATCCTAAGAGTTGTTGGCTATGGACTGAACTCTGATTTGCTACTGAAACCTGAATGAAACTTTCAGTCAAGCTTTTTTTTTTAACCTGAAATGGTTGTTAGGGAGAAAAGATGGACTGTAAGTGTGCGTGTTGTGTGTTGATGTATACTTTCTGCCTATCCGTGTGTTGTTCGTGTGATTGTGAGTGACCCAGGACCTTAGCGTTTTTATCGGCCAGCGCAAACGCGTGTGTTTTTGTGCATGTGCGAATGACCGTCTGTGGTTCTCGAGAAGTGTTGATAGTTGTTTTCGTCAGTGGTACCTATTTAAGTTCTTGATGCCTTCAGTGACTGCCATGTCATTAAATGTTTTAAGCATATTACAGCCCGGCTCTTTAAAAACTCAATTTCCCATGAGTCTACTGGGTGTATGTGATTCAGCTGGGTTGTGTTTTTATTTATTTATTTATTTTTTTTTAGGGCTAGTCTATACATACCTCTGCAAATGACAGCAGTTTGCCAGAAACGAGAGGAGAGTTATTTTTTTTCCCAGTCTGTTGTTTTTCCTCTCACTTTTTTTTGTTTTATATGGTTCTATTTTGTTGCACTTTTTCCTCTTGCCAAATGTCGTCCTGAGCTTGGTGCAAGACATTAAATGTTTCTGTCCTTACTTTTTTCTATGGTCACAAAGTGACAATCTCGATGTGTACAGCGTTGTCTAACACTGTTTAGTGCATATTTGATGTGTATTTGAGAATTGGGTCAAGATATTTTACTAGAACCCTTCAAACAAACTTGACACCACTGTCCATAGTAGCTAGGAAATGTCAAAGTAGAGAGCAAAACGATCTTTCAGCCATTTCCTACTGAAGTCTCATTCGTTTAATACTTTTCATGTGTTGTGGCATATTTAATGATCAGTTTGAGAGAACTACAGTACATTAAAACTCTATATCCCATATCATTCAACACATGTAAATTAGGATCATTTCTGCAGATGCTGACTGATCTCAAACCAGCATGATGCTTTTCTTTCCCTCTGATTCTCTTGAGAGAAGGAAACAAATCAGAAGATCTGGAGATCCTCTCTGTATGACAGCCATTTTCATAACAAAATGAATTTCCCCTATCTTTTTTTTTGAAGATGTTTCCATTTCCTGCTCAAAAAAGGAAAAAAAAGAAAAGAAAAAAACAAAACAAAGAAGTGTGGCAGTGTTTTGAGTAATCTGAACCATGAGAATGGTTGTGCCTTTGCAGTTATCAAATGAAATCCAGATGTTTTTAATTTAAAATATGAATAAATTAATAATTTCTAAAATTGTGAATTGTTTCAACTATCTGGTTGTATGTACTTGCCTTTTTTCTTTCTTTTTTTTTTGGTCAACTACTCTTGAAACCATCACGCCTACGCCGAGATAATGATTCGTCAGTGCCTAACTAACTGCAGTTAACGTGTGTGTGCAACATCCTGTCCTAAAACAGCAAACGTGACAAGGAAACATTGCATGTGGTAATGCATTTACTTGCCAAGGTACTTTCCTGTCAGACTATTGCATTATGCATCTTGTAGACGTTTCTGAGAAAAGCAGCCCATCGACAGCAAGAAAAAAAAAAAGGGAGGGCAAAGCCAACCACACTTGATGGTTCAAAGAACCAACAAAGAAAACCGACTTCTTGTTAGAAATGAATTAAATGTGTTTATATAAAACATACATACTACCGTCAAAAGTTTGGAGTAAGTTTTGAAGTCTCTTGTGCTTACCGAGGCTGCATTTATTTAATTAAAAACATTAAAAGCAGTAAAAAAACAAAAACTTACTAACCCACCCAAAGTGTTTCAAATGTAGTCTATGTCTGAACACACACACACGTTGGGTTTACATGTTTTATTGGGACATTCCATAGGTGTAACGGTGTTTATGCCGCACAAACTGTATGTGCTATTGCCCTACACTGACCCTACACCTAAACCTACCCCTTACAGGAAACTATGTGCAGATTTAGATACAAGGTACTTTCTTTGTGGGGACAATTGGTCCCCATAAGGTGATAAATACCAGGCACTATACACAATAATAATAGTTTTACAGAAGCTTGAACAGAAAAGTAACAATCTGCATGAGTGTTTACAGTAGAGAGAAGTTCAGAAGGTCAGTTGGAAATTTTTCAGTCAGACCACAGAAAACCTGCTGTCCTCCAAGTTCTCAGTGGTATTAGAGGTTTTCTTTGCTGTTTGCTCTACTGTAGATTTCCCAGGCCAGTCAACTCGAGTCAACTTTCTTTTCAGTTGTTCGTAGGAAAGCGTCCTGTAATTTCTCAAGGAACTTAAACGTGAAAACATTGTGGTATATTTTGATCCATACACGTGCTTAGCGCAGGCACTCCGGGGGGCTTACAAGTACCACCGATAGGGGGCAGAATAATACTGCTTTTTGCTTCTGTGATGCTGGCACACATATCGCAGGACGACTAAGAATAGAGGGAGATTATAATTAGACATCAGACAGCACAGTAAACTGTTAGTTTATCAAACCTGTTGTATTTTATTTAAATTGCATACCCGTAAAAATAAAGGTTATTTCACCAAACTTGAGCTTTAACATTCGCATGCATATGCGTATGTATTCATTTCATATTTCATTTCACATTCAAGTGTGTGGAATTAAAAGTGTAGTGTCACAAGCCCTTAAGAGTGTACACCAAGTTTAAATAAGTGCACAAAATTAATGTAGTTTAAGTTTTATCTGGTCTGGCACCATCAAACAGTTCCAGTACTTGGCTGCAGCTGTTCGCCCAGATGCTTA
Source organism: Enteromius argenteus (assembly GCA_032357425.1). Taxonomy (NCBI): domain Eukaryota; kingdom Metazoa; phylum Chordata; class Actinopteri; order Cypriniformes; family Cyprinidae; genus Enteromius; species Enteromius argenteus. The sequence continues at coordinate 19,088,016 of JAUCMR010000071.1, forward strand.
ATATCAACTGCTTTCTATTCCTCAGGACGGCATGAATGCGTTTGAACCTTATATGACACTGACCAACAATCTCTGATCAATCAGTACGTTGTGTAGGTTTCTCAATGATGTATTTATATGGTTAAGTATGTCTTTAATTAAAGCTGTACTTCAGGGTTATTATTATTAACTATCATTTACTTAGTTTAAGTTGGAGTACTAAAATCACTAAAACGGAGCAAAAATTAACTTATTTCCATTTTAATATTTTTTATATATATTTATATTATTAAAATCTATATTATATATTTATATTTTAAATGTATAAACATATTTTTCCTAAATATATACATGCATGTGTATTTAAATAAACATAATAAATATGCGCAGTACACGCAATTGGGTATTTAATTTAATATTTAATTTCATATTTAAAATCACCTATAAACACTTCTATAGACGCAAGTCTCAGAACGCTGACTGTTTCTATAGCAATTGGCTGACTTCAGCAATTGGCTCTTTTGCTTAGAAGGCGGGGTTTCGTTCGTTAGAGCGGCCACATTGAGCACTTCCCTGTTCAAAACTACATGAGTGACACATGTTAGGTATTCTATAGACTTCTGATTTGGTTTTTGTTTCCTAAATTAAACATGGGTCACTTTTTTTCAGTTCTTTTTTTTAAAAAACAAAAACAAATCTCTTTACTTTTTGATATGCACCCGTTAATCTGGACGAAAAGTGGTACTGTAGATGCAGCTCAATTTATGTCAAATGGTGAGGTAAAACACACTTTCCTCTGCTCCTTTGACGAGGAAAAACAAAGATAAGTTGCAGAACAGAGAGCAAGAGGGCATTGGAAAGAGGGACAGGCAGGTTTGAGGACGTAAGCTGAGCTGCTGTTGTTCAATACTCTGAGACGTCTGGCTATATTTGGACGTCTCCCCTGAGATCTGGTCCATGCCAAGTTGGGCCTTTTCCCCCTCCTTTTCCCGTTTTCCATCAATCCTCTGACTAATAATACCAACTTTTCCACATGACGAGGAAGAGCGCGTTCTTTAAGTGTCAGGATTTTAAACGCACGTGCCAGCGTTGCCTCTTTACTCGTCTGCCTCTTTTATATCTCTCTCCTGTTGTTCCTGTTGGCCGTTCGGCGTTCTAGCGTGTGAAACGTCTCGGCCAAGTCGTGGAGAGACAGCATATGCCCATCTCTGCCTCTCTCTCTTTCTCTCATCCTGACATGTGTGTCCTCCTCCGCCCAGCGGCCACCTGTGAGTCTTCCTGTGTCCCTTCTGCCATTGCTTCACGAACGTTCAAGCTAATCTCCAACTCCTCGCCAGCGGGTACTGCTGACGTGCTAACGGCCACAATCAACGCTGACGTCCGACCGCAGCTACTGCTAAAGGATGCCTTTCTCCAGGCCATTACATTCTTAGACAGCTTTATTAAAATACATTTGAACTTTTACAAAGAAATAAAACATAAAAGTTTTTGCCCATTAAAATATTGGGTGGTTTATAAACGTTGCAGGGTCGTGACGTAACCCTCATAGACATTAAGGGGGACAATGTTTAGAAACGGCCTAATTGCCTGCCAAAAATGTTCTAGGCTTATGTCTGCAAAATGTTTTTAAGTTCAAAATTAGACTCTGTAGTAACAACCCTATAATGGTAAACATAAATTTAGATTATCAAATATCCCAGTATTCTCTATGACCAGATTTACTTTTATGGGCTTTTAGCTTGTATTTTTAGGACAGCAAAGAGAGTCAGGAACAGTAGTGAGAGAGAGATGAGATGAGGACATGAGCCAGGCCTCAAACCTGGATCCCATGAACCAACAGATTGTACTGTCCATACCAACAGATGTTATTTTTTTTTTTTAGACCTATAAATATAGTGTGAATATAGTCAAAGCAAAAGAGTCTTGTTATGACTATATCCACTTATTTTTGACTCCCATTAAATCCTGCTAAATGATGTGGATTAATTGTGTATTTCAAAGTTTTGTGATTGATTCAAACTCTTTGACAGAAAATGTAGCATCCTAGGTCATAGCATCCTACATGGCATCATAGAAGGTTATAGCATCCTTAATTAGTACATGTTCATACATTAAAGGGGTTATCGGATTCAAAATTCACTTTTACTTGTAGTTTCAACTGAACTCAACCACCCTATAAGGATAAAGTCCACCCCAGGGTGTTTTTTTTAAATCCCCATAAATCATAACCCCTTTCTTAGATCAAGCTGTTCACAGATTCTTGGATGTGTGATGTCACACAGACCAAGGGAATCCCACAATAGTTGAATGACCGTAGCGTTTCAGCACAGACTGGACTGAATGAGTTAGTGAGCTCCGGGACGGATTATGGGTTGTGTGGGCCCCTGGGCAAAACGTTCGTGAGGGCCCCCCCTGATCTACCTATGTTTGTTCAAATCACTCTAATCCAGTTTCACCTACATAAGAAGGGAGTGTGGATCTTTGCAAATCAACTTGCCTAATTGATGAATGCTGTCGGTACACGATCCGTTCCACCTGCACGATCCGTTCTGTGCATGCGCGTAATTACGTAGTAGAAAATGTCACGGTTTCCCTGCACTGTTGGTATCACGCACAGATACAATGAAACAGTTGATGGCCAGGCAGCACAACTGCCGGCATACTTTTGTAGGCTACATTGTGTTTTTCATTTATCAGTTCACGGCGGGTCTATTATGATGTTTTTAAATGTAGCTTACGCAATGCATTACGATGTGTTTACGTAGTTGCCAATCCAATATAATAATAATAATAATAATATAATAATAAGTTATTACATGAACATAGACTTCATTCCACATGGAACGAAAAACGTGTCTTTCTGTCACTGCAACCCTTCAATTTCCTCCATACTCCCCTTTGCGATTCATTGCTGTATGGCATCAGGCCTACTGATTTGTGTCGTTTTTTTAAATAATTTTTTTTTATTAAAAGCCGCTAATATTAGTTAACTTTAAGTTGAGTCATTTTGTATAAGTATGGGTCTACAGTATAGGCTATATCTATCTATCTAAATGAGGAAAATATTCCCTTTAATGGTGTTTACAGAAGACAATAAGGAACATAATAAGCAAAGGTGCGCAAGCGTGGAACAGATCGTGCAGTGTCGTAAATAGTCGCAAAACAGAATTACCATTTGCACATGCGCGTTTTCTACTACGTCATTATGCGCATGCGTGGACAGATTGTGCAGGTGGAACAGATTGTGTACCGACAAATGCAGCTAAAGTTTACCGTCTCTCAGAGAATGGCTCACCACCTCACAAAATAGAGGGGCGGGGTGAGCTGAGCTCATTAGCATTTAAAGGCACATGCGAAAATCGTGCAGTGTGTCTCAAGCTTTTGACATGGTAAAAAGAGTGTTGTTTTTCAGTACCATTGAGAAATTTTAACCAAAGGCTTTTCATTAGGGCCGGGATTCGATTAAAAAAATTAATCTAATTAATTAGAGGCTTTGTAATTAATTAATCGAAATTAATCGCATTTCAATCGCATATAAATATTTGACCTGAGAACAGTGAGAAGTAAGTTTTTTCATATGGATTTTTAGTATACCATTGAATA
>JAUCMR010000071.1:19091697-19119787 GCA_032357425.1 Enteromius argenteus
AACGCTAGTTGGTGCTCCAGTATAATCGGTCCGCCAAAACTCATCCAGTGAGAAACGTTCCGCGGTTCAAAAATAAGTGCGATTAAAATGCATTAAAAAACTTAACACGTTATTTTTTGTGTAATTAATTAATCTAAATTAACGCGTTAAAGTCCCGGCCCTACTTTTCATTAAGACCCAAAGAATCTTATCAGCTTGTGGAAAATGGGCATCCAATGACCCCTTTAAAGGTATGTCATTTTTTTAAATTTACTAAAGCATAAAAACCCCATAATACATCTGCAGATATTTATGAAACATCAAGTTCACATACTTGTTTCTCTGAAAAACTATGCTACAGCCAGTTATTCAACTTTGAAAAAGTGTATTCCGTGTCGGAATGTCTGTTTTTGTTTTTGTCTGTGAGATCATAGATATATATAATATTATTATAATATATAATATTCAAAAGATGCCACAACCCTACACAGCCGATGGTCTGTGAACCCAACAGTCCTCTGCGTACCTACAGTATGGTAAATGATGTCAAGTTGACCGTTCCAATATGGCAGACGTGTCTACATGCTTGGAGTGGTTGAATGGGGCGTCTATATATGCATGTGTGAGATTTCTCCCACTTATGGTTTACCCAATAACATTTTGACAATACAGGTTGCTAGTTGGTAGAAAAAGCATTCAGCCATGCAGCCATGGAAATGAGCAAACGAACCAGATCTAAGATCTGACATTCTACCGGACTTGTTACATTGACTTTCACAATATGGACAAAAGCAGGTAAAACTTTCTTAAGAATACTTTTGTGTTCCACAGAAGAAAAAAAAAAGTCAAACAGGTAAATTAAGAATTTTCAGTTTTGGTGAACTCTCCATTTAAAGTAGGGTAAACAAGTTCTAAAGATGTACTTTTGAGGGTACTCAATAGCTCAACAAGTTGAACTCCACATATTTGAAGTCCAGGACTGCTGAATTTAGCAATCAACATCCAGGACCAGAATAATGGATGAATGGGTAATGTTTGCTTGCCCTTGTGTGTGTGTGTGTGTTCACTTGCAGAATTCAAACATGTAGGATCTCTTCTGCCTCTCAACTTTTTCACCATTAAAAAAGCAAGTCGGCGAGAAAAATCCACCTCCTGAGCTCTAGCATAGAGAGATACTTCAATTAGGCTACAGCATTTGAGCTGTCGATGGTAAAACCCAAACTAGATGTGGTACACACAAGTATACGGTTACAAACAAGATTATAAAGTAAAATGTGTGGCCATGCCGAAAATATTACATTCTCCGGGAATGAAATTGCTACCAATATTATGTCTGGACTTCAAAGAATGAGAGTAGAAATGCCTCCCAATCATGGAAGCCATCTGTTTAAGAAGAGTTATTTAAAAGAGAGAGAGAGAGAAGATGGTCTAGAGTAAGGGAGTAGGGAGGGAGGAGAGTTAGAGAGAGAGAGAGAGAGAGAGAGAGAGAGTTAGAATAAATCCTTACCACATAATGATTACGGCTCACAAGTCCTGCCTCTGATATGGAGTGCAGAAAGAGCCGGGATTACAACTACAGTAATCTGAGAACCGCAAGTGCACTCCACAGCCACAGACGAACACATCAACTCCAGCAAAACATCAGGGGTCAGGGGAAACTGAAATAAGGCACCTGCGAACGGGACATCGCTTTACAACTACAGAAGTCAAGAAAATAATTACAAACTCCAGGGAATCAGAAGCTAAAATATCTGTTGGCTAGTAATCAACAGCCTGCTAAAACAAGAATCTCCGCCTGTTGGCCTGTGCCACCTGTGTGCCCTTCTAACTGCCAGTTTTTGGAGTAATCCATGGTGTCTTTTACTGCAATGAGGACTACACTTGAAGAACATGTTGGAAACAAGGTAACAAGCTAAACTAAATTTGTCCGTCGGACTGAAAAGGACTCGGAATACAACGAAAATTCCATTTCCAATTGTATGGAACAACAGACAATTTAGAATTCAGTTTTACCCTAATGTTCTTTTTGAAACAAAACTGCAAATGTATGTCTGATTTGGACGCAGATTTGGACCCGTCCAATGAGAGTTGAGACACATGCGTCCACCTAACCAGTGACCATTCTGGACGAGGAGCTCTATGTGCGTCTGCACCAGGACACTTGTGGACGGTCGTCTCCTGCCTCTCATTTCTCCTCTGACATCCGCTCTCCCTCCATCTCTCCACGCCACCTCCTCTTCCCCCCCCCCTCCTACCTCCATCCGTCCCACCCTCCCCTCACGGAAGATGATGTGACCTTCTGCCAAACTGCTAGAGACCATGCCACTGTCACAGTGGGCTGTTCTGTCTACACTGAAATAGAATCAAACAAGAACCACGAGAGAGAGAGAGAGAGAGAGAAAGAAGGAGGGGGGCTGGGGGAAAAAAAAAGAAGAAGAAAAAAATCAGGACGAGTCACGGAGGAGAAAATGTGCTGTCGGGCGTCCGGGCTGGATGTGGTTTGCCAAAGCAGGTAACTGATCACCTTCACTTCTGGCAGGGATGTTTCTGGAGCACACATACACGTAGACGCACTTTAAATGGGATTTTTGAAGTTGCGCACCTGTTAATTTCTGCTTTTAGTGACAGAACTGGCAATTCTATTTAGGATTTGAGCAGTGTGAAATGAATGCTAAGTGTGTTTGGGTTATGAATCATCCTGAAAGTGGCTTACTGTGTTCGGACAACTGTGTCATCTCAAGCCGGTGCACCCACAGGTTGGATGCTTGTTGAAATAGCAAAGTTTTCATTCATGTCAGATCGACACCAGAAAACAAACAGTGTTGTTGCTGTAGTATAGTTCCTGACTTGCAGGTACAACAAAGATCAATCAGTTCTCACAGCAGGTGGAGCGCAGTTCCCGTTAAAAGTCGTTGTGCTGGAATGTTAAAGCGGCAGAAATTGAATTCCGTTGAGAGGTGAACTGAGAGATCTTGGATAGGAAGCAATGACAGCTTTCAGTAATTACTGTTGGGAGCAGTTATTATGGAGCACACACTGACGCATTTGGGATTCGTCCCGCTGAAGCTGTGATAATGTGCCACTTTCGAGGGTGCTTCATAAGAACAAGGTGGATAATGGAAAGAGAGGTGCTTGGGATGGCTAGAAAAAGACGAAAGCTGGTCTATCAGATCCAATCACGAGTAATCTTGTGCAAAATGTTCAGAGAAAGTTATTAGGAAATCGCAGTGGTGGGTGACAGTTTCAAAATTAGAAAGAGCCCAGCTAAATATATGCTCCAGGGCAAATGGAAAAACATCATCTCAATCATAATTATAACTCTTCTGTCATCAGTCATATCAAGATGTTTTTCAGGAATAAAAAAAGAAATAGTAAAACAGGAGATGGTTAGTAAAAAGCAACGTTTTTTTTTTTTTTTTTTAAATATATGTGTGTGGAATAAGAGTAGAAATGTAATTTATTAGCATTTATGTACAAAAATTTAAGATTTTATTGAATGACCTGATTGCCCTTGTGTCCTTGTTCTCCTTCAGAGCAGTGCTTTCAGAGTAATACTTTTTATTATTATTATTATTAGAACAGTGTTTTGTGAACTGAGATATGACCTGATACGATTTTACTTTTCATAATAAGAATGAACTTTGCCCTCACATCAATAAAGTCTACAATTAAGCTCAATTGATGATGGGTTAATTATGTTGCATAGTTACAGTATAATCAAATAGACAGGATTTAATTATCTCTGTAAGTGTATTTGCTGCAAAATGTACAGAAGATCTGTGTAGGGTTGGCACTGTGTGTGTAGTGTGTACTATGAAGGACACAGTGTACGTTGTAGAAGTGTAGGACAGTTACGTCAAGTGGCCGGCTGTTACGTCAAGACTACGAGGTGTTCTCTCCTCATTCATGATTTAATCACAGGCTTTTACATTCTGTATCATCTTGTGTAGATCAGTTGAGAAATCATGTCTAATTTTTCAGTTTTGTTAAGAAGCACTTCACTCGATTTCTCAAGGTTAACATCTTATAAGTCAGCAAAAACTGTAGCTTTATCTTGTCATTGGGCTAATAAACTCAAAGGTTCGCCTTTGTACCTAATTAACACTTATAAGAAATACATTAGTGCCTTAGGGGTGCAAAATATTATCTTAGGTTGCTTAAGTGCACCCTTGGGAGTTAGACAAGGCACAAATGTGTACCTTTGAAAGGAACTGTCCCAGTAACAAGTTAAAGCTACAGTTGTTCACATTTTTCACACAGATGAGACCGTACAAAGTTTGTACTTGCTGCAACAATGCTAGAGGTTTTTCAGAATTATAGGTGGTTGCTAGGGTGTTTTGGGTGGTTGCTAGGTGGTTGTTTATTGGTCAAAGTTAAAAAAAAATATATGCCCAAGTCTCTACCATATTTTACGTCCTAGATGTGGCTCAGTTTCATCCCTTTTTGGTGTTTGTTCAGTTGTAGAGCTCATTTAACCCATTAAAGCTTGACATAAAAAAGTAATAGAATGTTTCTGAACATTTATACATGTGTATATATATATATATATATATATACTGTATTGCAGACTGTACATAAATCATTTGTCACTCTTTATCTCCCAATAATTTGTCTTTGTAAAATTATATTTAAGTTTATAATTAAATATAATAATAAATTATACATATTTAAGTTTATAATTAATGCTCTGTGGTTTTTATTGTGGGGCAAAATATATAATAACACATGCTATAAAATTACAATGAGATGTGACATGCTATAATAATACATTAATAAAGAGATGTGCAAGTAAACATTGTTCAAAAGCCAGATTAATCATATTTTCACTTTTTTAACATGATTTTTCTGAAAAATTGCCAATCATTTCAATTTGTTCCAGTTGTTCCATCTTGAAATATAACTAACAGAATAAAAGTTATTCTTACAGTACATTTACTAGTACATTTATTTTCACAGCAAAAGGTGTACCACAATCTAAAGGGGGATGTTTTATCAATAAGACAACTGAATGCATCTAATAGATAGTGGTTTGCCAGCAGTTTTGATCACATTGGTAATGTTAGATACTTTAGATGCCTCTTTATATTAGTAAGCATCAGAAACAGTAATATAGACACACTTAAATATGAGTGAAAATGATCAGAGAAAGAGCTTGGGAAAGTTAAGCCAAGACGTGGAGAGAGTGAGTGTGTGCTGATTCTCAAATGCTGTGTGCTCTTCTTTGTCTGTGTGTGTGTGTTTGTCCACCCTGTTGTGTGGTGGACAAGTCAGTGCAGTGTGGAGCCAGCGAACCCTGGGATCAATGCATCTGTTCTCTGCTTACACAGAACACAACCAGCATAGAGCCGACCGTTCACTCGCCTTATCTGTCAACACTCAATACTTGCAACACAACACTGATCGCACCCAAATCTGTAACCGAAATGAAACTTCATCTAACCATTAACTATAACATTTCTTACCAAGCTGTTTTCTGAAACCTGTGCATGTCAAACCATAGATAGATAAATAAAAAATTTAATGTAAATAAAAAAAATGGTTAAAATAATGATTGAATTACTGAACTAAATATCTAAATTTAAATCAGAATATCAGAAGACATAAAAACAAACAAAATGTAAATATTAATCCTAACTAAAATAGTAATAATACTTAAATAATCCTGTTTACAACACACTAGCATGAAGGTGGCTACGTTTGCCTGAACAAGCACCACTTATTTTCTTCACAAACTTTGTATTTTAAATGTAAGATTTGTTTTCTGTGTAGCAGGGTGTCAATCAGTGCAAATGGGTCAAATAAGCAGTCAAACAGACATTTCTAAACAGATGCTGTCTTAATCCCTACTACTGCCAAACACGCACTACATATCCACCAAACACACACTGATGCTCCTCACATTAGATGTGCACAAAAACCTGTTTGTGTAATACAAACACTCACCGAGCTACACCACAGGTGAGCAAACACACTTCAGTAACAGTGGGACTAGAACATTTCAACAGTTGATGTGAGGGATTACATTACATTCATTATGTTGTCTGAGATCACCCAATGCCACAGAACGACATTCAATCTTTGCACAGAGACACATGGAGTAAATGAATTACTCTGGGGCAGCATTGCTGCTCTTGCTGGCAGCTTAATGAATAGATGTGGTTTTATGAAGATGATGCTGAAAGCCATAATGACAGTGCAGTAAATTCGGTGACCGTTTGAACTATGAATGTTCACCCAAAATAAAAAATTCTGTCCTCATTTAAGTCTTATGACTTCCCTTTCTTTGTGTTACTCGACAGGAGGTGTTTTACAGAATGTTCACGTCTGTGACTATATTCCACATATTCTGAATCCATAAAATAGCTCAGTGTAAGGAACTGACCAAAACTTTTCACACGATGCATGTGTTCTCAAAGTGTGGACAAAAAGTTATACAGATTCAAAAGGGTGAGTAAATGGTGATGTTTTATTTTTGGGTGAGCTTCTCCTTTAAGGCAGCTTTGTTGTCCAGTATTTTAGATGAGTGACTGGCACGGCTCACACCGCTTGATGAGATCTGTCTCTCAGAAATAACATCCAGCGCTGCATCACACCATACAGGACAATGCTTCGTCAGCAAGTTGTTACATTATGTATTGCCCAGAGCTGATCAGCTTAATGAAATGTTGAAATGACTTTAAACTGACTCCCTCGGTGAGGACAATCTGATAACAACAACACACACACTTAGCGGTCATTCTCAAAAAATATGGAGAATTTAAAAAAATATTTAATGGCACAAATGTATCAAGCATTTTAACAACTGGCTGTATTCAGAATAGCTTTCAAAAATGCAATGTAAATTTCATTTTTAATTACAAGTGAGCTTCACCTGAGAATTCTATAGATTAAAAGAAAGAAAGGTGGATGGATGGATGGAGGAATACATGAGTGGACTGACAGACAGAATGACAGATAGATAGATAAATATAGATAGGACAGACAGACATATGATTGGATGGATAGATAGATCAATGGATGAATAGACAGATGGATAGATCAATAGAACAGACAGATGGATGGACGGACAGACAGACAGACACACATACACAGACAGGCAGACAGATGAACGGACAAACAGATAGATAGATAGATGGATGCACAGGCAGATGGATGGACAGACAGATAGACAGGCAGACAGACAAACGGAAGAACAGACAAAAAGTTAGATAGACAGACAGAGAGATAGGTGGACGGACAGAAAGGGAGGTAGACAGCTAGACAGACAGATAGATGTTAGCACATTTCAAGAATAGAAATGCAAGTCTCTTTTTTATCAACTTATGTTAAAAGGTAGAGAGGTTAGTCATGCAAATGAGTTCAACTCAACAGTATTAGATGACAAGCGTGACATGGCCACTGTGGGACAGATGAAATAGAGCAGAGCTTGCAGGATTGCTCCAAGGTCATGTAGGGGAAATTGTACGTTTTTTAAGCAACAAGCTCCCATGGCCACATAATCTGTCAATCAGTGTAATTCCTTTGAGAAATGGGCAGGAAATGAACATTTCTCCTTTGACTGCAGGTGGGAATGTGATTATGCACGTGTCTCTCTCTCTCACACACACACACACACACACACACAAAGCTCCGGTAGCGGGGAACCTCCGTTGGCACTCAGGTGTGACTGTCAACAAAACACGTGTTTGTATTTGTATTCAGAATGCAATCCAAGTGCACCTTGTCCACTATAATGTCCTCTGGCAAAGAAGAAAACAGAACACTGTAGGATGCAAAAAAAACAAAAAAACCAAAAAACAGCAAACAGCAAACATCTAGCATGTCTCTGCTCCCCTGCACTGCAGCATAAGACTCTTAAATGAAATATTACATCTGTAATATTTATGTCATTTTTACAAATGCATGCCTTTGCAAATGTATTTTGAAACTTTGCATTTTACAAGTGCAGGTTTAATGTTCATAAGAGTTAAGAGTTTGTTCAATTCACAAACCCTAAGATAGAAATGAATCATGTGACTTGAAGAGAAGATGTGAGCTATTGCTTTTTTCAAACTTATGATATTCAGGAACTTGCCCAGTTTAGTATCTGGCCTTAACTACACGCAAGCATTTCTTGTAATATTCACACTACAACTGTGACTAACACAGCTGCGTCTCTTCCCTGAGCAAAAGGTCACTGAAAGTTACTACGTTTTTAACACAGGGGAGGCCGAATGGGTGTCAATCCACAAGCCAGATTACAAAATAAAAAGTGGTATGTTTATACGTGGATTACTCTGCGTGAGTGGGTTGGTGGCAGTGCGAGCTGGAGAAAGCGAGTGTTGTGTGTGTGAGCTGAGGGAAGCAGATACGCTGCTGTTAAAGCAGTCCGGTGACATCTGGATGAGGGGAGATTCTGTGGCGGATGCCACAACCTCAGCTTAAGGCTGTCTTATCATGATCCCGCACTCCAAACAGCCCACACATCACACAACCATATACATATCTATATATACAAGAAAACCCAGTATATGCTTTTGCTGTGCACCATAAACCAGCATGCACTGGAGTCTGGCGTTAACAGCAGTGCCATATAAGATATATAGAGTCTATGGCTACATGTGTCAGGTAAAATGGATCGTTGCCCCTGCAACACATTTTCAATTCCAGCGTAATCTGCTGCCTTTCAGATGTTATTACAGTTAAACAGCCTGGAAAAAAAATCCTCACTCTCACGCAAAAAACAGACCAAAAAAAGAAAAAGAAAATCGGCTTGTTGTGCTAAGAAGGTTGACAGTGAGTGAGAAATGTGTTTGGGGAAAAAGATCTTGATGGATGGACTCTTTGCATCCTTCCAGGACTCTGGGTTAATAGAGATCTTTACAGAATGTCCCAGATGCTGGTCGAGGACCGGACCCATGTCCTTTCTGATGGTCAAGATTAATGCTAATGAGAGAGAAGCCGTGTGAAGAAGGTTATAACCTTTTTATTAGAGTTTAAGATAAGATTTATGTATAAGGGGCAAGTGTTAATGCTGAAACGGCTTACCATGTTTCTTTTTTTACACGTTCTTGCATTTAATGTGCAATACAACCACTGTATGGAAATTCTTTATCCTGTAATTCAGTGGTCTTGATTAAAAAAAATCACCAAGACTGCTTGTAAATTTCACAAATAGTTGATAACACTAATAAAATTATATAAATGGGTAAAAGTTTTTCTTTTTACATGTTCTTGTTAAATTGTTTATTTATTTGCTTATTGCTAATTTTTTATTTCTTTTGTAAAAACACTTGTAAAATGCAAATCACTGAAGTCATGCATGTAGCTAATTGACAGAGAACCAGGACAAACCATCTTAAATATGTTAATAATATGTTACTATACATATACTATGCAATATGTAACTTTTAAAACATTTAAAAATGCATGATAACTAAATTCCTTATACAATTTTAGAATAATATTTAGATATGATCATGATAATAATACCAAATATACAATAAAATATTACTATCATGCAATTTAAATTTTTTGCATTGTGCAGTTCATTAAATGGTCCTGTGGTGTGACAAATGAATGTTTACAAGTTCAAATATTCAACGCAGTCTATCAATCAACATAAGGTCATAAAATGCATGCATAATAATTAGAAAATGTCGTTCGGATGTTACACCGCAGGACACTTCTGTGACTGTCATGTCACAGTACGCATGTATGCATGAACTGATGATTTATTATTTATTAGAGGATGTCATGAGTGTAATGAAGGAAATGGATAGCCTTTATGTTCGTTAGACATAAATGCCAAACTAAACGCTAAAGTCACTCCTAAGTCAGTGAATTTAAGTTAGTAGCGATTCAACTCCTTAAACTGAAGCACGTCTTGTGTGTTTGTGTTACGGTTTATGATCCATCAAAATGTGGAGCCTGTTGAGTGCTACCGCTGGATTTAAAAATCGAGTTGCATTACATTAGGTCTCATAACATAGGTATTTAAAAGATCTCATCAGGTCTCTATAAAATGAGAAAGACTGGAAGACTTTCATTGTTACGCATTGAAATGCAGTAAGATATGGACGGCTGTAAAATGTTAGAGCAGTCACCTTGTGAGGCGTTTGACTACCTGCAGCAGCTCTCAGAATCAGTCAGTGTCATGTTAAGCCAGCACGACTGCTGCATGACTGTGCTTTAATGAGTCTTAATGGCTCTTTAATGGCTCGTTAAGCCACAGTCATGCAGCAGCCTTAATGAGCGCCTTATGAGCACGTGCAAATGCTAAAATACACTGTCAAACACAATACCACAGAGAAAGTCAGCACAACGCTCCAGGCCACGCGGGTTAACTTGCTTCCGTTTCATGGATCGTAATTTACCTTGGGTTAGCAATTCACACAGAGGATCTCTGGGCACTGCAATTTAGGCTTAGAATCGCAAAATCTTAATATTCGAGTGTTTTCATTAGCCCGATAAGCTTGTAAGAAGATGCAGGGCAAGTAGAAAAACTCTTGATATTGAAAGTATGGGTTGTGTGATGTGTTTTTGTGGGTGTAGGTTTGTGGATTCAGTTTAGTAGGTCATGGTTTGGCAGGTTAGCAAAGGTTTGTTAGTGGAATTTAGTGGGTAATGGTTTGGCAGGTGTGTGTATGTGTGTGGGAGCAAGTTTGTTTATGGTTATGGTTAAAGCATAATATTATGAAAAAATTAATTAAAAAGATTAAATACAAAATTAAAAATGATTATGCCTCTTATTTTTGTTGTCAGTTACAGATCCTTGTGAAAGTATTCATACCTCTTCATTTTCTCCCCCATATTTACTTTTTTCCAAACCTATCAACCTACACACTCCATACACCATAAGAACACTGCATAAGTATTCATACCCTTGTACTTAGCTGAAGCATCTTTACAGTATTTTTAGGTATGATGTGACAAGGTTTGCACATCAGCATTTGGCAATTATCTGTCATTCTTCTCCTCACATCTCAAGCTCTGTCAGGTTGGATGGAGGCAGGTTTCTTCAGAAATGTTTGATTAAGCTCAATCCCAGACTGTCACATGTTGTCTATAAGCCACTCTTGCTGTGTGTTTAGGGTCATTGTCCTGTTGGAAGGTGAACCTTTTGCTCAGTCTGAGTTTCTGAATGCTGGGTTTTCATTAAGGCTATCTCTAGGGTGCATTGAGCTTCTCTTCTACTCTGAAGAAAAGTCCCTGCTGCTGAAAAACAGCCCCCCAGGATGAGGCTTCTACCACCACACTTTACTTTTGGGATGTTACTTTGCAAGTGATGAGCAGAGCTGCTTTACTTCAAACATGATGCTTGGAATTGAGTTTCATCAGACCAGAGAATCAGAGGATCCTTCAGGTGCTTTTTTTTCAAATTCCAAGTGTGTTTTCATGTGTCTCACTGAAGAGAGGATTGAGTCTTAAAGCCCAAACTGGCTGCAGTGATGTTTGTCCTTGTATAGATTATTTCTATATCCACATATGATCACGAAGCTCAACTAGAGTGACCACCAGGTTCTTGGTCACCACTAGTCTTTCTCCATCATTTGCTCGGTTTGACCAGGAGGCAAGTTGTTATAAGTTGTTGTCCTGGTTGTTGTAAGCATTTTCCATTGTGGCCTGTTAGACCCTTTAAGAAGACGTGCGCTTTTCCAAATCATGTCCAATCAACTTAAGTTAACCTCACTCAAAGTGTAGTAACATCTACTAGCAATATAAGCTAAATTGCAACTGTCTCAGATAAGGGTGTCTATACTTATGCAATGGAATCATTCATTTATTTTTAACAGATTTGAAAAAATGTTGTCAACTTGTTTTTTGTTTTGCCATTATGACTGTAGACTAATGTGAAAAAAAGTCATTTAAAGCAGTTAAATTACATAAAAATAAATAAAATTAATGGGATATGAATGCTTTCTCAAGCCACTATATGCGCATTATGGTGTTTTTATGTCACAGCTGATGTTATGGAGTTCATGTTGAATTTGTTATGCTGGTGTTTGTATGATCGAGTACAGTACAGTCAGCTGCCTGTAACCTGGAAGCACAGCGTGGAGTGTGAGAATCATGATGAACGGCTGCGGGCGGAACAGAGAGAAAGTATATCTGCGCATTAATGTGACAGCTTGTTACAGATGTTTATCACGAGGCCATAATGACAGGCATCATTTAATCAAGACAACACGAGTAAATATGAACCTGGAGCTTGTCAGGGCCGATGACAGACAGCCGGATGTTGAGTTACGATAGCTAAGAGGTGAAATCTGATGGCAGGCTGAATGAATGCTGCAGTTCAAACATTCGTCAGCGCCACAGTCAAGAAGATTCAGATTAAAATGGAGCACTGACCTTGATCTGATGTGATAATAACGGCGCCTGTTTATTGACTCGACTGTTTGTTCAAAAATGCGATCAGTGAAGGTGTGTCTAATTTAAAATGATCCTTTCACATTTCCGACACGTTCATGGACATTTTATAAGATCAGTTTGCTATGCAAGCTGCATTGTTTAACCTTCTTTTACCCTGACACTTTTTTTGTTTTACCTTATTTAAATAATTTTAAATATGGTAAAATACCATATAATAACAACAACAATAAAAAAAGTACAAATTATTATTATTATATGGTATTTTTTACCATATTTAAAGGAATAGTTCACCCAAAAATGACAATTCTGTCTTCATTTAGACACCCTTCTGTAGTTCCAAATCTGTATGAAATTCTTTTGTTCTGCTGAGCACAAAGGAAGATATTTTGAGGAAAGTTTGTAACCAGGCTCTTTTTGGTCACCACTGACTCCCATAGTATTATTTTTCCTACTATGGAAGTCAATGGTGACCCAAAACAGCCTGGTTACACACTTTTTTTCCCAAAATATCTTACCTTGTGTTCGGCAGAACAAAGAAATTCATACAGGAACTACTTAAGGATGAGTAAATGATGACAGAATTTTTATTTTTGGATGAACTATTCGTTTAAACTTATTTAAAAATGATTTAATAATAATACTAATAATAATAATGCTTATTATATTTTCTATTTATTTGAAAACATGTACATTTAATTTACACATTAATTTTTTTTGAACATGCATCAAAAAAAACATGATGTATATATATATATATATTTCTTTTTAACCACAGTAATGGCTTATATTTTTTATTGTCATTTATTCATTTATTTATTTATTTATTTTTTGGTGACGGAACAGATGACAGTTTAGAGGTTAAATAAGCTTAAACATGTTAAACACCATATTTCTACTGCTGCTACTACTACGAATACTACATGCTTATTTTTATTTATTTATGAACAATGTATAAATCATTGAAGCAATATAAACATTTTTGCAACATAGTAATGTCAATGAGGAAGTCAAGTGTTTTTTTTTGTCTTGAAAATAATGTAATTTATATTTACATTATTCAAAGCATTTTAAATAAGCATAAAATTATAAAACACCTAATTGTTATCATTAATCTTTTTTTAATAAACTTTTTTAGCACGTTATTGTTATTTTATGGTTATTTGACATTATAAAATAAATGTCACTTATTATATTATGCTTTTTTAATTACAATGATCTCTAAGATATAGTGA
Source organism: Enteromius argenteus (assembly GCA_032357425.1). Lineage (NCBI taxonomy): Eukaryota > Metazoa > Chordata > Actinopteri > Cypriniformes > Cyprinidae > Enteromius > Enteromius argenteus. The sequence continues at coordinate 19,105,263 of JAUCMR010000071.1, forward strand.
TTATATGTAAAGCTACACGGTATGTTAAAGAGTCTTTTGGCTCTTGCATGCAATTTTTCGGTATGCTGTAATTCTTGTGCAATATTAAATTTTATTTCATCTGATAGGTCAAGCACAGGCGGAGAAGGTTTTTTTCAGCACTTAATACGTTGGCCTAGTATTTCCCTTTTTTCGCTTGATATTACAATCAACTCCTGGATGTGTGCCACTTTTAGTAGTGGGTTATGGGAAAGATTGCATCTTTAAATGTCACTGTACCATTACGAGGAATTTGCCAGAGTTGGAGTGTGATGGGACTGGAGTTAGAATGTAATTCACTTTGACATATCAAAGACTCGGAAAGCTGCAAATGAATAGGAAAATGAACTTAGGGATGGATGGAAATACTTTCCAAAGAGCTATACTTTTTAAAAAACGTCTAGTCCTAATGTGTGAGGACTTTAATGGGAATTTTTAATGGGATTGTTTTTAAATGATTAACCGGCAGAGACAGTGACCTTGAGGTTACCAGGCACAACGATATCTGAAAGCTTCAGAAACGGGTTGAGCTCACAGGGATATTTTGGTACTCTTGTTAAAACTGATGTACGGTATCAATGGCAATCAATAAGAGCTTTGTGACTGCAGCTTTTCTTCTCTCTTTCCTCCACTAGAGGGTGTTGAACACTTCTTTGAGGTTTGAAGCACTGTATTAAGTTCCTGCTGCTAGAGATTTGAGGAGATCTGCAGAATGCACATTTAATCTCCATGTATTTTTTGCTCAAGACACTGTACGAACAAAAGACGTGTCCAAAATAAGAGTGCTGGCGGATAAGGTGCAGAGGGAGACGGCGGGGCGCTTCATGCCAGGCTGGATCTGCAAGCGTTACTTTGATCTAATCTGGTCTATGTTCTCAGAGGCAGCACTGACTTACATGAGCCAAATCAGAGAGGTCACTAATCTGAGCAGACACACAAACTTTCTACTGATACAGCTCGGGACAGGCAAGGACAGTGACACATATTAAACCCACACAGGGAGTGAGAGAATAAAACAGTGTGAGAGAGGTGAGGGGAATGAAGTATAAATTATAGACTTGTAGATCGGTGGACTGGATTACAGCTCTTAAAGGTGAAGTGTTTTATTTCTCTGCTTCTGGGAATTGGAAAAATAATGACGCTTGTTTATGGATAGTTTCCCCCGTGTGCCAGTGCCCCCCCAAATTTGTGTCATTATTTGAGCAATTACTTCTGCTGGAATAGTTGGGTGACTCAAATGAACAGAAGAGTATTTATTAAATGAAATGAACAGTATTTACATTTTCCTGGAAAAATGACCTATACAGATTGCTGGTTTATAGCTCAAGCTTAGATAGAGGACAAAAATTGTATTATGATGTGGCAGGCATTGCATTTTTAGCACCAAACAGCAGATTATTGGGATGCAGATGGCTTTTAAACATTTGCTGAGATTTGCTTTTCCCCCAAATATTTTACCTCAAAATTAAAGGAAATAAATATTTATATTAAATTTATATATTTTATTTACTGTACAAAGAAGAAGAAGAAAAAGATAGGATTTGTAGGATTTCTAAGATTTAAATTAGTAATTGTTTTCTCAAAAAATAAAATAAGTACTTAGCCTATATTTATTTATTTATTTACTTAGTAAATCGTTTAAATAATGCATTTTTTTTGCATCACAGTAATGATAGTGATGTTTGCAACATTATAAAGCAACATATTATTATAAAAAACATTGTTATAAGGCACCATGCTATTATTTATTTATTTATAAACACTGAATAAACTTAAATAAATAAAAATACTGTTTTGCATAACAGTAAAGTATATAAGAAAGTGAAAATAATATAACTTATATTTATGTTCTACAAATCATTTTAAATAAAAAAGTTAAACATTATAAAGTAACATTATATTGCATTTTTATATAAACTATTTAAAGCATTATAAATAAGCTTAGATGAGGTAAAGCACCATATTGTTATAAATTTTTAATCTATGCTTATTTTCTGTATATTTATTAATTAATAAATACTGTATGAATAATATATACATATATTTTTTTACATTTCAGTAATGGCACTGAGAAAGTGGAGTGGTTATTTGACATTAAAATAATATCACACATATTATATTATTATACATATTTAAATGAACAGTTTTTATTGGTTGTTGTGAAATGTGACGTTCTTAAAATATTTCATGAAATTCGACCCAGATGCAGGAAGGAGTCTTATTAATTTCCCATGAACATTAGTCAAGACATGTAATGTTTAAAAAACGTTTGATTCTACAACCCTATTAACTCACGTACATCACAATTCACTGTATGTTTGCACTTATGAATAATGCACCACGCCGCTTGCATTCACATCAGTTACAGTAGCAATTTATATCAATAAATTGCTGAACATTTCTCACAGCTGTTATAGCAAACAAGTAAATGTAATCAATCAACCGAACAGACAAGCTTGTGCACTGAAATTAGTGTGTAGCCAGTGTATGTCAGAAAAATCGAGATTGTGCCTGTTTTTTTTTTTGTTCCACTTGATGGATATTTGTGTAAGTGTAACAAGGCCACGCGGGCTGTGTGTCGTGCGTCTCTTTCCTCTGAGTAAGCATGCATGTGCAATCTGCCAACTGCTGTGTTGAAATCTGTCAGTGTCACTGTATAAAATGCTCCAAGTTGCTTTAGCTCGTGTTTACCAGTAACGTGCTTTAATCAAATTCACCACATTTTAATTTGGTTCATTTGTCTGTCTGACATATACCTGAATTAAATGGCCATATCGACAAAAGTAATGTGGTTGATTAGGTCACTGATGAGCCTTTATTTTGGTCAGTCTGTTACATTTTGCACTTTGCAGTGTATCGATAATTCCTTATTTAGCAGAACTTGATTTATATCCCTCACATTTTGGTCCAAAAAGCTGAAAGTTCTGTCAACATTCACAGAAGAAAGTCATACAGGTCTGGGGTGACATAGGGGGAGTAAACGATGACTGAATATAAATTTTTGTGTGAACTTTGATGTTTACACATAGCAAGAGGCCAATTTCAAGGTCATAACATCTGTGATTTTATTAACAGTTTAAATCGTCCAGCTGTTCAGTTTTAGAATTACGTCTGTTACAGTGTCTGATGAATAATTTATAAATATTAGCTACAGAAATATACACTATCGCTCAAAAGTTTAGGGTCAGTTTTAAGAATGAAATGTTTCATGCTTTTATTTAGCAAAGTAGCATTAAACTTTATAAAAAGTTATAATAAAGACATTTGAAGTATGTATTATGGATTATTAAAAGTTAATATTTTGGTTTTTAGGAGTCCCTAACAATAGGCTGACATGTATGCAAGGTCAAAAACACTTTGTCTTATGATATGCATTTATTTTTACTTTCCTTGCTCAGTGACTGTGGTGATTGTTCCGAATGGTCTCATTTTCTTTTCATAATTTCTGTAATCATAGACATGTATAGACACCCCATTGGACCGCTCCAGGCACGTAGACGTGGCCGTCTTTTTGGAGCAGTCTATGTGATGTCATTCACCTATGTTTGTAATGCCTGATAAAGCAGTGTTTGTGAACACAGTGCTGCTTTGTGTACAGCGTTGCCTGCATGGGAAACCGCTATTTTTAACGCTCTAAATGTGGCACCTAGTGGAAAACAATGAATTAGCATTTTCATTGAGACCAACACGAAAAGACCAACAAGTGGGCGGGTAATATGCTAATGTTTTATTTTGTCAACATGAAACAGCTTGGGATTCGTTTTAAAAATGACTCGTTTCAGTAATTCAGAGTCAATTTTTTCTTTTAAGAGACAATAACTTGATAAACGGTGAACTTTCAGGTTTAAAACTTTGCAGGATGTTTTCATTCATTTGCTGTGTTACACACTGCATGAATGGTAATTTTCAAAAAATCCAAAGAAATGCTGTTCTTTCACCAAAGATCGGCTAGATTTGGTGCACTTTCACCAAAAACTAAAACCAAAAAGCAAAAAAAAAAAAAAACCCCAAACTAAACTAAACCAAAACAAAACAGGATTTCCACAAAAATATGAAGCAGCACAACTGTTTTCAAGACTGATAAGAAGAAAAGTTTTTCAAGCAGCAAATCAGAATATTAGAATGATTTTTGAAGCATCATGTGACACTGAAGACCATGATGTTAAAATTCAGCTGCGCATCACAGGAATAAATTGGATGTTAAAATATTTTAATAGCCAAGAAAACAGTTTTTTTAAGTTCTAATAATATTTCACAATGTTACATTTAAATGCAGCCATGGTGAACAAGATATATATATATATATATATATATATTATCTTTTTTTAAATATTAAAGAAATCTTTTGAATGTTAGTGTGTACAGTATGAACCATGTCATACAGGGTCGGTGCAGGAATAAAGTTATCTCTGCCACACGAGACATGAGGTGATACCATCAGGCCATGAAGCATGACATACTAGGAGGGATTACGGAGGATTACATGGTGTCTGGCTCATGAGACACGGTAAAATTGGTCAGCATGTTAAAAGTGGCATCTCCGCAGCACTCGCCTCCAGGCGGCCGGACAGCTAAAGCCATTCAAAGACCTGAATCCCTTTAAAAACAGTGCTGAGTTTGACGGATAACCCCATGCCTCGATACGGATGTTGTTTAAGGATCGCTGCTTTGATATTACTGGATCTGAGACCCAGAGCGTGAAGGAAGATTGGGCGAGTTATAAATGGAAGATGATAAATGAAAGCTGAAATTAACCTTGGTTTTATGTCTGAGGTTTTTATATATCCATATTGGTGGCTTAAAACAAGATTTAAAATCCAATAATGTAACTTTAAGGCCAGTGTTTATAGCATCTATTGCCTATTGACTTTTCATTTCAGGGATTATGTTAGATGCTCTGCAAAAATAAAGGCCAAAAAGACACACAAGTTAGGGGTCATAAATCCCCACGTTTTCCATTTGTTGAGAAAAGGAGGATTTTTTTTTTCTTTCTACAGTGGCCACCATCTGTTGGATGTGATTTGAGAGTAGTGGCTCTTAGGACAGCAGCTGGACAACCCGGTGACTCCCAGTCCCAAAACATGCATGCAACTCTAATGGCCTTTAACATTTAAAACAAGAATAGTCCTAAATGGTTTGCTGTGTTAATGCTGACTGACAACAGAACCAGTCTGACATCTGGATTATGAAGTATTATTGCAATGTTGCTACATGGATGAAACTGATCCTTTTACAACACCACACCTTTTTCTCTTTGTGTGCACAACAGCTAAATTCCATGTGTAAAAATTTAAAAATAAATAACATCCATTCAAATTGTATTACATCACGAAATACTTTTAAAAGTAGAATGAAGAGTGGAGAATGGAGTCAGTCTCTGGGGTTTTCACATTTTAATAAATGATTTACAAAGACTAGAGTTTTTGTATAATGTGTTCCAATGAATCATTCAGAATTTGTTTTAATGAAATAATATTTTTAACAACAAAATTGCCTATTAATCATTTCTGTCTTATGAACGTTGCCAGAAAAATCATTTTAAAGTTAAATCTCTCAGTGGTAATTTTAACGAGACTTAATGCAGCAAAAAAAAACAACAACAAAGAAATGACTTTGGTAGAAGTTGAAGTCACCATTCAGAATATTACTTGAGTAAAAGTATGTGATGTTTATTGTACTTAAGTATGAAAAGTATTTTTAAAATCCTAAAGTAAAAGTACAGGTAGCCTAAATGGAAAAGAAGCATGCATGTATGAAAATGTATATAAACAATATTCATACCGAGTAGCAATGTGTTCACTCTTTTTTCCATTTTGTATTTTTTGGGTAAGAATAAGAAACGATTCATTCAGAAACAAAGAATTTGACTGGGTTAATGAGTGAATCACTGAATCATTTATTCAGTTCAAAAATAAGGACAAACACCATTGCTCAGGGATGAAAACAGTGCTGTGGTCTTTGTTTGGAAATATTTTCGTTGGCAAAATTAAGCACAAACAAGCAATATTATGTATAAAATGTCACTTATTGCTTTAATGAACTTGTTTAAAATGATTATTTTTCATGCTAATATCTGCAGAAAAACTGTACTCTTTGTGTGATGTAAATAGAAGTTAACTATATTAAATTCTATAAATATAAAAAGCATACAGAAGCATTTTTGCCGTCTACAATTTGGAATGCCTAGAATTTTGAGTTTTAATAGATTTAATAAATTATCGTGCGTGCACTCTGTGTGTGATTTGGTGATATTGCCAGATCGAACATACCATATTATCTCAGACGATGCAGTATCGCACAGCCCAGACTAGACTTGAGTGGAAAATGAAATCATCCGCGGTTGTGCACGCACTTATTTACGTGAGCAAAGGTGTTTTTAAGAGTCTAACTTGTAAACGCCAGACCCCTGATTCGTCAAACCTGCTTTCTTGCTGTCTGTGTTCAACAAATATGCTTTGGAGAAATGTATCTTAGCAAAAATGTACATTTTAATTAGGAAATGTAATGGAGTAAAAATAAAAGTTGACTCAAATAGAAAAACTAACTAAAGTACAGATAATCCCAAAAATACTTAAGTGCTGTAACAAAGTACTATTACTTTATTACAGTACACCACTGGATTATTCGGGTGCATGTAGTTGATGTTTACTGCTTTAACTATTGTTTTGACTTTTTTCTGAGGCACTGACTGTAATTAAGCCTTAATTCTGTGGTTCAGCCTTCCTTGAACTCCACCATCCCCTGCTGTGATTGACACCCATTTGTGTTTCCTTCCACCCAGGCAGTAGGTGACTGAGATGGGCGTTCATCTAGGCTGTCTCAGCGACACACTGTGGCTGCCGTTGCTGCTGCTGCTGTCTGTCCTCTGCGCCCCCCGCTGCCATTGCCGCCCGTTCGGGATGGTTGAACCCACCGTGAATGTGGCGGTGGTGTTCAGCGGCTCCGCCTACCAGACGGAGATCAAGGGGCGCCTGAGCCGGGAGAACTTCCTGGACCTGCCGCTGGAGGTGAACCCCATCACTGTGCTGGTGAACAACACCAACCCGCGTACCCTACTGACGCGCATCTGCGACACGCTGGCTGCTAACAGGGTGCACGGGGTGGTCTTTGAAGATAACATTGGGTCCGAGGCCGTGGCGCAGATCCTAGACTTCATCTCAACACAGACGGCCGTGCCCATAGTGGGCATCAGCGGGGGATCAGCCGTCGTCCTGCCTCACAAGGTCAGAGTCCTGCACCGTGCCAGTTTGTGAAGTTGCTTGACCTGGATAGTTCAGCTCTGATTTCTGGGTGTTCATGCTGAGATAAGACTCCCTTCGAGTCCTTTCACGGTTCACATCAAAGATTCGTAAGGCATAATGTGTGCTCAGCAGCACAAATAAACCCTGACAGGGTCATCTAGACCCTGACGTGAAATACAGAGTTCCTGAATTACCCTAAAGGGGGGTGTTTTTGGCTGACTCTGCATTATCTGGCTAATTACACGGTTACCTACCAAGTAAATAAATAAATACCCATAAAAGATTGATTTGAGATGAAATTACATCATTTGAGAAGAAATGGAGCACTACAAAAAAAACACGAAACTAGCAAAGCTACAGTATGTATAGGGAAAGGAGTCTGATATACAGTTTAATTGTGATTATACAAAATATTAGACCTTAGAATGTAGAGTATGACCAATCAAAATTTTCATTATGGTGTCATAAAAGTTCTTACAAAAGGACGTTAACATTTTTTCACGTTTATTACTTGATGCATTCCTACAGCTCAAAACAGAAGAGCATAGTACTGGCAACAATGTCATGGGTTCTATTCCCATGGAATGCAACTTCTAAAACGCATACCTTAAATACTAAGTCATTAAAATGTTTGTGAAATGCAAACTTTCTTGTAGTTCTGTTTCTGAAACTGTGTTTGTGTCATCAACACACTGTAAGTAGCATTCCTAGCTCGAACAGAAGAGCATGGCTTAAGGTTAAGGGTTCAATTCCCAATAAATGCTTGCTCTTAAACATTTAACATCATGATTACAGTGTAAGTTGCAAAAAAAAATTCAGAAACTGCATAAATGTACTTTTCTTTAATTGCATGGTGCTAACAATGGCAAGGTCATGAGTTAAATTCCCATGGAAAGCATGCACTTTTAAAATTAGCACCTTATGTAACTAAAAACCATTTGTAAAATGCACAAATGTACTTTTGGGTCTGAAACTGCTGTATGTTTGTGTCATCAATGGGTGGTATTCCTGCTGGTCAAACAAAAGTGCATGGTGCTCATATCGCCAAGGTCATGGGTTTGATTGTGTAAAAGTGATGTAATGGTACTACTCTGAATACTAGTGGTTATTATTTTGTTATTGAAACATTGTTGCACACCTGATAAAAAAAACAACCTTTTTTGCCAGCCAAACAAACCAATCTCTTAATGTCAAACAGATTTGGATCCAAACCAAAAGCTCTAGAGTGAAAACTGTATTAATTGGAGAAACTGGTTGATTTAATTGGCCATTATGAATTTTTCTATTCCATAAAAGGCTATTTAAGTGCGTCGTTGTTAATATAATACTCATATGACCAGGCAGTATGAGTCCCTGATGAAAAGTAATGAAAAAGTCAAATTAGCACAAGCAGCAGTCTCTCAATGTTGAAATATCTTGGGATACAGCATTGAGTCCAGTTTTCATTTCCAGAAACCCTTGTATTTCAGCACAGCACTGGGGAAGTAGTGGCTAATTAGGGAATCATCATTCATCATGTTATCATTATTTACAAGCTCTATTAATTTTCCCAGCCTAAATAGGGTGCCATTGGGTTGGTTTTCCAAAGTTTTGTTGTTCAGTAAACATCATTAATGCTAATTTGCTTTATCGTTTGTGTGTGATGCTTAGTGGTCTATAAATATGAAATTGGCAGTACCAAAATGATAGACATTTTTTTTGCTTTTTTTTTTTGGCTTGAACCTTACAAACTTTAGACTAGACAGTTTGGAAATGTCGATTTTTAGTCATCTTTTATAATTGTGACATGTTCAATAAGTGTCGTGGTTTGTAGGCAGACCATAATAGAAAAATTGTTGTCCACATGTACTAAGAAAGCTTTTATTTTTTTACGCGCAACTTTACTGTATTATAACCTCAATATAATTTTCTAGCAGAAAGTCTAAAATAGGTGGTATTACCTTTGCTATTTCCGAAAGAGCCTGGAAATGGATAAATCATTGTACATGAACAGTTTTACGTCACTGTGTTGTTTAGCCACTGAAGCGAAACGGAGATCAGCTGACCTTTGCTTCAATTCCAAATGGAGCTGCGAGGGACAATAGATGATTCCTGTCTGTTTTATTGCTTCTATGCAAATCACCATGAACAATGAAATACAGCCCATTTCCAAAAATAAATATATAAATATAATGTTTATGTAGGCCACAATATGAAGGCATAAAATGGACTGCTGACGTCTAGAGAGCTGAAACAGTTACTTTGTTATTCTGTAGCAGTATTTCAGCATCTGACTGTATTTATATTCATGTATTTACACTCGCTGCACTGGAGCAGAATACTCCTTTTTCTAATGCTAAATCCATATATCTGCATTTCTATGAAAATCTTTATTGCTAAGAGGCTGCAGCACGGCTCGTGAGAATATTGCAGGTTCAACTTTTAATAAATCTGTTATTGCTTTTTAACCAGACTAAAATATTTTTACCTGTTACATATGTTCTGTCATGAGTGCCCTCAAGCACCACTAGAGGACACTCGCATCACTTCACCTCCCCTGGACTCAGATTCCATTATGGACTCAACATCCCATCATGCACTGCACACCCACACCTGTTGTCCGTCACCACACCCATTCACACTCATTACCACTTGCATAAAAGCCAGTTTTTTAAACACTCCTGTGCGAAGTCTTGGTTTGCACTGGCGATCATTTCTTAGCGTTTTTCCCTTGTTTATTTTCCCTGTGTATTCCCCCGTGTATATTGAATGGTGATTGTTTTCTGCCTGCCCTGACCTTTGCGTGTGTACACCGACCTTGATTCTGGATTGCCTCTCTGGATTGTTCTGTCTGCCTGTTTTACTACTCTCACTGTGTTCTCAATAAAAACCCTGCACATGGATCCGAACGCCTCCGCCGCATTCCTGACATGTTCTTTATGATAGATAGGTAGATAGATTTAATATTTGTACCACTTTGTTTTGTTAGCGATTTTTCTACAATGTTGATTTTGTCATTGATGTGTTTATTGACTTTAGTTTCATAGACTGTGACTGTGTCATATTTTCATCATCTTTAGTCATGCCTATATAAAAACATGGAAAATACGTTTGAATTTTGTACAACAGATTAGGAGATGCAATGCAATGGATCCTCTGCAGTGAATGGGTGCCGTCAGAATGAGGCTGGCACAGCTGTACCCAGTGGACTGTTGACAGACATCTCAGGTTCTGACTGATGAATGCCACGTTACGCCAGATGGCCACCCTGCTGCCCACCTTTCTTGCATATACAGTAACACATGCAGATAAGTGGCCTTAACTGTCTCAGTCTGAGAACTACACCTGAAGAATGGTGTCCTATGACTGCGTTTTAGTGCCACGCTAAAAATAAATAAATAACAAAAAATCCTAATGTTTTGAGAATAATCTTATAATAAGCTAAATAGTGAAGTTAAATAGTGATATTGTAAACCTTAACATAAAGCTCTGTGCATTGTTTGTACTGTATAGTCTAGGCTTGTCAGTTTGTTTGTATCTGCTTCTATCTGCCATGGGTGGTACAAAGTCAGTTTGATCTTTCAATGTCTGACTACTTTAAGCCATGTTAATGTTTTCTTTTAGGGAGGAAGTTTCTCTTGGGTTAGTGTTGTTGTTGTGGCAGTTAGTAATGTTTATAAGACAAGGGAAATGTGAGACTGGTTCTCCTTGGTTGTTGTTCAAGTACATCAAGTTGCATTTAGCATACTTTGACGTTACTTTCAAATTTATTCTCAAAATAATATGATTTTAATCTCATTATAGCACAACTTTAGTCATGCAACTTTGACGTAATTCTCAAAATATTTCATGACTTTATTCTGAAATTTAAGAATTATTATTTTCACAAGTTTAATTTAATTCTCAGAATAGTACAACATTTGGTTATTCTCAAAATGTTATTTTTTTTTTAAATTTTATTTGACACTAAGGGCCAGTTTTACTAACAGCTTCCACCAATGCAAACCGTCTTTTGGCATTAAAATAGTACTGTCATGTTTTACTAAAGTTGCGCAGTGACGAATTAGCGCTGAAAAGGCGTGAACACAGTTATTTTTGTGCCTGACCTTATTGAATATGCATTTTTAGGAGTTTCCCTTTCAGACACTATGGGATATAGGGGGAGAGTATTAAAATGAATCACTCAATGCGGTTTACTAACGTTGGTGCTCATCAAATTACTGCCATTGCTCCATTATTTAATGCCCCCAAAAAAGCATGTTTTAAACTATTTTGTGCTTGAAAGTGCTGTTGCTAGGAGAAGGCATTTTTCCACACATATTTAATTATTTTGAATGCCAGAGGAACACATTATCCAAACAGATTGTTTTTTGGCTTCTGGTTCTTTTTAACGTAACCTACTGTTGCTTCTTTATTTATTTTATTTTTTATATGCTAATTTGTGCTGTGCTTGGTATAATGCATTGGACAATATGTAAATGTGATGTTGTTTAATTTTAATCAGTATTCTTTAATTTGTGTGTTGTTACGGTAATAAATTACTTGCAGGAATTTTTGGTTTTGAAATGTTTCGAAATTGCACTCTCACGCTAATTTACCCTGTTTAGTAAAACTGGCCCTAAAATGCTATTGCAGTGTTCTACGCTTTTGTAGCATCTGGTCTAATTATAATATTAATCAAGGTTTCTCACACTGAAAATTGTTTTGTGTGTGTGTGTGTGTTTGTACCTTTAAGACGTCTGTACAGTAGATGATTTCTATCACGTTTGGCTAGCATCTTCTTGAAAGTCACTACTTAAGATGAATCAGAGTCAGAAATGCAGTGTGCAGAATGTTTTTCTTTTTTTTTTTTTACAGAAGTTTGGGCCACAATTAATAGTACGTAATGTATAAGTGACAGATTGTCCACTAACACATAGTTCCAAAACAAAATAATCAGATTTAAAACCATAAAACTCAGGATCTAATCAAACAAACCCAATGGCTAGACTGAAAGCACTCAAAACTGCAGGACAAGGTCACAATGACTTTAAGACACATTTCCTTTAATCAGTGGCTGATTAACAGAAATGAGCTGGCGTATGTAACCATAGTAATCTAAAATACTGCTGTGATAGTGTGGCCAGCTTAAGTACAGATAAATGCAAATGTACCACTTTCCCTAAGGCTTTAAAAAAAAAAGACAAAGGTATTGATTAACTGATAGGCATCGTTCCAGGCAAGTCAGATGAGTTCTTTCACCTTCATCCATTTCCTGTTTATTAGACGTCTACTAAAGAAATAAGACACGGAAGGATGTTAATCTGTGTTGTTGTCTATGTAGGGTCAGAAAGCTCTTTGATTTCATCAAAAATATCTTCATTTGTGTTCTGAGGTTTGGAATGACATGAGGGTGAGTAATTCATGACAGAATTTCCATTTTGGGGTAAATTAACCCTTTAAAGGTTGCAAATGGAAGTTTTCACAGTGATGCCATATTTTGGTTCCCCAAAGAACCTTTCAGAGTTCTTTCCAAGAGTGAAGAACATTTTAGAAATCCAACCTTTTTTCACTATAAGAATCTTTTGTAAAATGGAGATTCAAGGTTCATTTAATGCCAAATAAAACCCATTATTTTTAAGAGTGCACATGACAGTTGCTGCATGTAAAATTATTTTCTTACTGAGCCAAACATGGTCATATGGCTATTTCGGTCATCTGTTAGTTGAAAAACAAAGGCAAAAATCTTTAGACATTCATGGCCATGCCTTTGATCCTACACAACAACCAGAATCCAATTTAGTCGACAAAAAATCATTTATTTGGGCTGTGTTGTTCTTGCAAGCCGTGTACAGAATCTAATCTAGTACAAAGCGAGCGTTCATACGTCAAGCGCAGGACGAGAATGAAATCATTGCGTGTTTCCTCTCAGCAGTCAATCATGGATCAATGTGGTGCTCGTGCTGCTTTCAGACACCGGGAGATCCGGCAGACGCCGCTAACGCTTTTCAGGCATAAGGAAATAGAACAGCAAATGAACACCTCCTTTGCCAATATACCTTTATGATTTCTTCATAAGTTGTATTGGTTCTCTGGGTTTCACTGATATTTGCTTTGCCTAGAAGCTTCTTGGAGACGCAGAGCGAAAGATTTGCTTTATCTGTCCGTACGCAGAGACACAGGTCTTTGTGAGTTGAACACAGTGGACTCTCTATCTATCACACACATGGAGAGACACACAGACAGAAGTTTCCTTTGAAGATAAAATGTGCATAAGCGGATAAGCTATTATATTTCTCGTTCCACTGGGCCAGGACACCTATAGTTGAGTAATGAGCAGAGATATCGAGTGAAAACCAAAGAGAAAGGGTGAAAAATGAGCGGGTGTGTGTTAAAACATTAACTGCATATGGGCACACAAAATATGGAACTTTTAGAAATTAAAATAGTCTAATTTGTCTACTAGTGGATACTCTGCTGTCATAAGTAGCATGAGTATTTTTGAAGCAATAGCCAACAATACATTGCATGAGTCAAGATTATTTGATTTTTCTTTTTTATGCCAAAAACCATTCAGATATTAAGTAAAGATCATGTTCCATGAAGATATTTTGTAAATGTCCTACCGTAAATATATCAAAACTTAATTTTTGATTAGTAGTATACATGAACAAGAACTTCATTTGCACAACATTGATGATTTTTCTCAATATTTTGATAGTTTTGCACCCTCAGATACCATATTTTCAAATATTGCCCTATTGTTTTGTTCAAACAAACCATTATTTATTCAGCTTCCAGATGATGTATAAATCTCAATTTCATACTTATGTGGTCCAGTGACATATGTTCTCATTTTCTTATGCATTAGTTAAGATTAACTATGAGCAATATCATTTTTAAGCATTTACTAACCTTACAATTGTTCATTATTTGTTCACAGTAAACTGTTAATTAAAAAACTATTAGTACATGTAGAAATTACCATTAAATAAGATTTGCTGTATGCAGTTCATTTTATCAAAATGAATAAATGTATTTCCTAATAAGGCTAATATATGTATCCTAAATATGCACAAAGAAATAATATTTGACTAATGACCTAATAGGTCCCACTTTATATTAAGTGTCCCTTATACATGTGTACTTTCATAGTAACTAGATGTGTATGTAGTATGTAACCACAATGTAAGTACACAACGATACATAGTATGTACAGCTGTAATATTTATGTAACTACACACATGTAACAACCCTCAGAATGGTGTGTGTAAGTACAAATGTGTAACAGGACATTGGTAACAACAC
>JAUCMR010000071.1:19119887-19139675 GCA_032357425.1 Enteromius argenteus
CTTAGTGAAGTGAAAAAAGTGTTGTTACCATTGTCCTGTTACACATTTGTACTTACACACACCATTCTGAGGGTTGTCACATGTGTGTAGTTACAGATATATTACAACTGTATGTACTATGTAGCAATGTGTACTTACACTGTGATTACACAGTAGATACACATCTAGTTACTATGTAAGTACACAGGTATAAGAGACACTTAATATAAAGTGGGACCAAATAGGGTCATAAATAATAATTAAATAGTAATAATATTTGATAATTAAATAAATTTGACAAAATTGAGTTAATTAATTATACACAATAATTTTGTAGTAATTTTGTATTTTGTTGTGTGTTTTTTATTTTTCTTAAGTTTCCTCACATATCTAATTTTTCATTCTCTGTACTGTACTTTAAAAAAGTTAATTAAATAAATTAAATAAAAATTAAGTTTTTATATTTCTTTATTTTTTATTTATTTTCATAGTTTACATTGAATGTCCAGGTCTGGGACAAGAGTAAAATAATAAAAAAAGCTGAAAAAAGGAAAGAAAAAATAGCAAAGATATTTTGTATATTGTTGTTTTATTTACATTTTTTCCCATTTTTTCCCCACACAATTGTTTCTTGATACAGTACATGAAAATTTATAAACAACATGAAACAACACTTGACCAAATGTCATGGTATTATACCTTCAATAATCAGGGAACTTACAAATAATTCATTTTGCAATTATTAAAATTACGTTTTATGGATTTTCATAGTTATACATCAAATGTCTAGGTCTAGCACAAGAGTGAAATAATAGGGGAAAGAAGAAAGAAAAATAGCAAAGATAAATAAAGGCACAGGAAAAAAGAAGATATAAATAGTTCTAAAAAGTTTTTAAGTTTTTCGACTCTATAGCAATGTTTTTCCTGAATGTCTATAGGTTCTGAAGGAAAGCATGGCTCTAGGACGTTGTGAGTGCTTGTTAACATGGCTGTAGCTCATTATTATGTGTTTTATGTGGCTGTTCGATGTCTCTTTAGTATTCCACTCTGTAGTTATGGCTTATGCACCTCCTTCAGCGCAAGTCTATTTTTTGCCCCTTTTGTAATCCAACAGATGGAAATTGTAAGTCCAAAGTCTTAGAAACACAACAGCGTATCTCGTCTCAACAATCCACGTGATGTCTGTGCCGCAAAATGACAAGTTACCTCCTCAGCGTGTAGAATTAGTATTCATTTTGTAGAAACAGATGCTGGCATGTTTACAGATAATGTGGAAGACATAGCCTAACTGTTGAGGTGTGTTGGGTATGACATGCACAAACTATATCACCACATTAATATGGTGCAGAATCTGTTGGTGAATTAATCAATGTTTCTCTGTAATCTATGAGGGTGGTAATCCTTTCCAAAGCTTTGCTTTTTGTCAGCAAAAAGGGGCGGAGACAGTATTTTCATAAAAATGCTCACACTCATAGGCAATTATGCTGCATATGGGTGAGAGCAGAGAGACAGAAAGATTACTTTTAAGATGACATAAGCTTGACATAATCTCCATTGGCAATGCATTATTATCATTATGCAATACAGTCTGTTCTCCATTCGGAGGCGTTTCACAGCGATTTGGAGAGTTTGGCACTTTTGGTGAAGAGCAAATTGGCTTTTATGTTTTTTACATAAAATGATCTGAGTACACCTATTACAGCATGCAGTGCAGGGATCAGCTGCAAAAATATAGAGAAAACAGGAGTATTATGAATTATTACGATTTTAAATGGCATATTTCTCTTTGAATATTTTTTTCAAATATTGTATTCCTATGATGAAAAGCTTAATTTTCAGCATCACGACACGTCTTTAGTGTCATGACCTAACAGAAATCAGTCTAATATGCATTTATTATGACTTTGAAAACAGTTGTGCTGCGTTCTGTATAATGTCAGCTTTTCATAAAGTCATGTTTGGTAAATTAAAATATACACTGTAGAAATGTTATTAATAATAGTATTGATAATAATAATAATAAACTTTTTCTATAGCGCTGGTTGACCTTTAAAAGTAGAATCTCAAAGTGCTTCACAAGAATAAGATCAAATAGGACGTGTAGAAACTATGCATTAATAAAATTGAAATACAGATAAAATACCAAAATTATACTTTTTTTTAAACAAGAAAATATATATATTTTTCAAATTGTTCTCACACAATTGGTTCCTGTCAATCAGTAATCACCCTACTTAATGCAAACAAGATACAAATAATTTGTTTTAGAATTTACATATTAAATACATTTTGTAGTATAAGAATCTGTCAGAATCAATAACATTACACAATCTACTGACAGCTTTGGATGTGTGGCACACTGTAGTCATTCTGTCAGGTTTCTTCTTATCTTTGAAATGAGATGCTGCTGATAAGAAGCTTAATTAAGGTGCTTTAAAAGTCTTGAGAGCGATATTCAAGATGAACACTTCAAAAATTGAAGGACGCAGTGGTTTAACACAGATTCTTATATCATAAATAATGAGGCCAGGACCTCAATATTTTGTAACGGGACCATCTTATAAATATCTAACCCATTATATTGCTCTAACCATTCTTGGTGTCACACCTTGTACTTTTTTAAATGCAATGGTCGGTCAATGACACAAGCATTCAAGCATTGTGATTTTTAGAGCAGTTAAAGGGGTCAGCGAACAGGTGGAATAAACGGGAACGTCTCCCGTTCCCAGCCTAATGAACAGGCTTACCCTACTTTCCCAATGCTTTCGTCTGAAGGACATCACTGTGTAACGCTCAAAGCCTCTCTCAGGAAGCAGTTCAATATGAAATCCTCTTCTGCTAGCAGTTGGCCTTCATCTACTAGATGAGAACTCGGTCAAGTGTAGATTCGGTCCCTGTATACTCTTTCTAAAATGATAAATGTTGTTTATGTAAATAATAATAAATACATCTTGAACCAAGGTGGTCAGATCTTTGACTGTAGATGTTTCTTAGATGATAGAACGTTATCTTTGGACTGCAATATTTAGCTGCATTTATGTTCCTCAAATGCTTGTAATTACATGTCATGATTCTCTCAGGGTCCATGGGAAGCTTGGGGAACTGGTATTATGTTTTAAAATTGTTATGCATGGATGATTAAATATGCAACTGCAAAGTCAAATCACATTTCATCTGAATACTATTGAAGGATGTGATTTTAGGCTATAAGCAATGACTTTTTAATTGCCATATAAAGATTTTATTATAACCTAATTTGTAGGGTGTGCTTTATTTGTGCCTCATTAAGCACAATTAAAGAACATTTATAAAACAAATAGTTATGGCTCTATAATTCAATTGGATGACCTGGATTCACAGTTTTGTTTTGAATAGACCATGTTTTTATTTAGATGATGGCGATGATTATTATAGTTAATATTTAGTAGTTAGCATGCTTTAGTAATATGTAATAGTTATTATATTTACATATTTAATTTAAGTTAATAATAATGACTAATAACAATAATGACAACAGCTAAAATAATATTATGAATAATAGCTATAAGTAGTAGTAGTGTATATAATTGTATATAATATAAAATGTTTTATAATTTGTATGCTATAATAATTTATTATTTATGTAGTTATATATATAAAAATGATATATATATATATATATATATATATATATATATAATTATCATATTAATAAAATGTTATTTTGAACAATCAATATGTAAAACACTTATGCCTGAATATTATTTAGATTCTATATTAATGCATCAAGTTATACTGTTTATTTAGTTGATGATGATTATTATTTATATTATTATATATTATTTGTATTAGTATAAAATTAGATTCAATATAATATTAATATTTAGTAGTTAATATATGGTAGTAATACTACGTTATTGTACTTAATATACATTTATAAGATTAATAATAAAATAAGTATTGTACATTATAGTAGTATAAAATGTACTGTTTGAATTTTTCATAAATGATAATAATGTAATAATAAAACATAATAGTTAACATTAAACACATACAGACATACAGTATATAGCTTTATAGCACAAAAAGCAATATGCTATAATGCAATAATATTTCAAATGAAAGTTTTTTGTTTTAACAGCCAGAAGCGATATAAAGAACTGACATGGAGCTCTCACTTTGCTGTCTTTCTCTCAGGGTGACGGCTCTACCTTCCTTCAGCTGGGCTCCTCCATCGAGCAGCAGATCAATGGGATGTTCAAGATGATGGAGGAGTACAACTGGGACAGTTTTGTGGTGGTGACCAGCATGTACCCGGGCTACGACACGTATGTGGACTACATCCGCTCCTTCATCGACACGTCTTACTTCCTCTGGGAACTGCAGGACATCTTGACGTTTGACATGTCGGCCGACGGCATGAATGACCTCAGAGCGCGCCGCTTGCTCCAGCAGATTGACGCTCAGGTGCTGCTGGTGTACTGCTCGCACGACGAGGCCCAGTACCTCTTCAGCATGGCCAGGGAAGTGGGTTTGGTGGGTCCGGGGTATATCTGGTTCATCCCCAGCCTTGCAGTGGGAAACCCCAATATGCCTCCTCCAGACAGCTTCCCCATCGGACTCATCAGCATTATCACAGATCGCTGGAAGATGAGCTTGAGAAACAGGGTCAGGGATGGGGTGGCCATCGTGGTGAAAGGAGTGGAGAGCTTCCGCAAGCAGAGAGGGTTCATTCCTGATGGACACATGGACTGTCAGAGTCCGGAGCGGCCGTCCACCAATGACACTCTCTACAGGTGCGTGCTCACAGTTGTTCTTTTGGGGCCACTAGCAGTAGAGATATTACCCATAAAGTGATAGATCACCCAAAAATGCAAATTCTATCATCATGAACCGTTCCAAACCTGCATGACTGTGAAATGTTAAAGTAGATATTCTGAAGAATCTTGGTAACCAGGTTTGATTAATACAATAGTTAATAATAATTATATGATAATAAAATTAGAATAACATTTTGGTTTAAATATATATATATATATATATATGTGTGTGTGTGTGTGTGTGTATGTATGTATACTTATATATTTATATTTTAATCATAAATAAAAGGAATACAAAAAAGACTGAATGTAATAATAATATAAAATTATTCAAGTATAAATAGGGATTAATTTTATAGTGAAAATTTAATCATAATTATTATTTAACAATAACATTAAATTGTATTGTGGGATAATTATTCTGTTACACACATACTCACACACACACACACACACACACACACACACACATATATATATATATATATATATATATGAATGTAATAATTAATATAATATACAGAATGGAAATAAAAAATTTCCCAAACTTGCAAGTTTACATTATTTTTAATTATTATTATTATTAATTGTAAGTGTTTTTAAAGATTCTTATGTGAGCTTTGGAGCTGCTTTGTACCGCTTACTATATAGTTGGGACACTAAGAAAATTTGGACACAGCCATGGTATGAGAGAGATTTTGGACAACAGATGGAGGATATTAGGGAAATCCACATGTACAAATGTGATATGTTATGAAATCTACAATAAGGTTACAAAAAAATCCCTCCCAAGAACCTTTGGATTTACCTGACCCAACAGGATCATCTGAGCAAAATGAAGGTGAAGGGATGTAAAGTGACAGGAAAGTTTGAACTTCTGCCAGCAGTTTTCTGCAGCAGAGCCAAAAACCAGGGTGCTCACTTTGCTGCACATTGCCCAGTCTGTGCCATCCGGATTTAGATACAGGGATCAGAGCGAAGATATAACGTGTGATGTGCCCTTTCTTGCCAGGGCTGCCCAAAAGAGCAATCTGGTGCCATCTGTGCCAGGGAACACAACAAATCCTATTTCGTCAAAAAAAATGTTTTAATCATCCAAAGGGGAACAGATTTTGAGCGGCCGAGGCAGAGAGAGGTGCTCTGTGTTTGGTGCAGCCCAAGGTCACTAGGTTATAAATCCTGTGGGAGATCTGTAAATGTGTGTGTGCATTGCTGTAAAACACCACAAGTGGTTTTTATATCATTATCAAAGTAAGAGTCTACACTTTCTCATGTCAGTCTCAACTTGTTTACAGTCATTTTTGTTTGTGCCACACATGAAAAGAGAACATTTATAAACTGCAAAAGTCCTATTTGTTCTAAATAGTTTTGTTGTATTAACCATTTAAAATGTTTAAATGAAACAATACACATGTGGTACTTGAAAACTAATTGGGAAGTCAGGTTTAGTAGTGACAAAAACAAGACAGAGCAGGTTACTTTCTTGTATGAAACAAGGTCTCAACTTTTCATTTTTTAAGAAATACAAACAACAAAAACCGTTTTGATTTGTGACAGATTGCTGTATTGCACTCTTCCTCTTTACTAATTATAGCACAAAATAATTTGTCCAACAAACAAAACAGACAGGAAAGTAGATTAACTTTGGTGGGCTTAAACTTGAGAAATGGCATTCCACAGTTTAAATAAAATAGCTTCTGATGTTTGTTATGAAAATCATTCATGTTTATTTTGTGCTTTAAGTAAATATGAAAAGATGGTCAGTTCACATGCTGCTTGAACCGGGGCAATACAGTGATCTGAACCATTAAAGAACCACAAAACTGCATTTATTTTTTGAATTTCTTAAAAAAAAAAGACATGGCTTGTTGGACATAGCAACAGTAACTAAGGGGGGTGAGTTTTTGCGAAGGGTTAATTGTGAGTCGATTCTTCCTCAAAGCACTATTTAAGTTGTAGCCGATGTAGAGCACTCTAAATCATTTATATGTGAGGCTACATTACATACAGCCTAATTCTACACTCCTCCCCAAATAGTTAAAGGAATAGTTCACCCAAAAACACCCAAACAATTACGGCATATTTTACTCACCTCAAAGCCATCCTAGGTGTTTATGACTTTCTTTTTTCAGACAAAGTTTTTTTTATTTATTTATCCTGGCTCTTCCAAGCTTGGTAATGCTGGAAGCCTCCAGGGGGTTATCACATGTCCTCTGAAGCAGGATGGCTGGTTTTACCTGTTTTTCCAGCCTGGTCATTGGTGGTTAAGCAGGCTGTATTCAGAGGGGTTTGGCATCTTCAGATGGTCAGGCTGGTCTAAGTGGTCTAACCATTTAAAACCAAGAGAACACCTTGGCCATCTTAGCCGTCTTAAACCAGCACTGTCCATCTTAAACCAATTAAACCAGCCAACCAGGTTGATTTTAGCAGTTCTTTTTTTTTTATAGCAGAGTATAAAATCTATTGTGAGTTGATTCTCTCTCAAAGCACTACAATATTTGAGACATGTGAGCTAGGTTACTTGACGGTTAGCATACTTTCTTGGAAAGCTGCTGCCTTTGTAGACTGTGAGGCAGCTCCCTAAATTTTGGAACAGAGTTGAACACATTAACATTCCCCTAGTAGCATGACTTTTTGACAATATAATCTTGCTTTTGAGGGGATTTCTTTTCTCGTTACTCATTCAGTTTTTAAGCATAAAGATAAAATGCCACTGAAATGATCTTGATCCAGAAGAGTCACCCTTGTTATTGATGGGCCGTTTTTAATTAAGTCTGATTTTAATGTTCTTGCGATTAAGTCATTTTACCTGTTAATGAGATTACAGCAGATTATCAGATTATGCTGGCTTTTCACACAGATGACACTCAAGCATGCCCATAATACTCAGGGGGCTTTCATCACCTCCGCTGGGACGTTGTATGTGTGTGTGTGTGAGGTATATAGATGAAACGAGGCTGTCCAATATCCCACCCACAGCGAGACCGAATTATGCTGCATGATGAATCATGTGGCTGCAATTATCTGATTTCTTAATGCTTTGAGCATAAGAGCAAATGTTTTCAATAGCATGAGGCATGATACAATCTTCAGTATCAAAAGTGTATCAGACTTTCAAAGTGCTAATTGAGTTTGTTCTGATGATGCATTCCACTTGATCTGAGGGGCTGGTAAACTTGAGCCGATCAATTACAATAATAATGCCAGTGCCTATGTGTAAAAGTGGTATGAGGTTTTTGCTTTGCATTATGAAGAGAAATTGCACTTTTGATGTCTCTAACGGAGAGAATTCAGAAGATGTTCCACTCACAGTTTATGACCAAATATAAAAGACAAAAGGTTCAAAGCTGAAATCGTCAATCCAAATTCCACTGAGACAGAGAAAGCATAATACAAACCACAAAATCTGTCTGGAGAGCAAACCAGTGTTTGCTTATTGGCCCAAATCAAAAGAAAAAATCAAGTTATACGGATTGTTCAACATAAACATTACAGTTTGGCACATAACTGCAGTGATAGTAGTGATAGTGCTAGTGAGAAGTGCAGTTTAATTTTGATGGTTGGTTATGGGATGGTTCTGCTCCACGCTGTGTTTAGAAGCAGCCGAATGTAGATGGTTCCAGTGGAAGGTCCTCTGGGAGGCTGAAGTGGAAGTGTTGGCATGGTTTGGGCATTTTCCATAGCTGTGGGAATTGGTTCAGCAGAACAGGTTTGCACAGTCCAACAATAATTACCAGAATGTTGTGAAACAGAGAGACCAAAAAAAAAAAAAAAAAGTGAAAAAAAACTCTATAAAAGAGCAGGAAAACGGTGAGACAGACAGACTGAATAGTCTCTATAGTCTGAAAGTCTGAATAGACTGAGCTATGTTACTAGGGTGCAATAAACGGCATCTTAATAACTAATTCGCTCAACTAGTAGTTTGTAAAGAGATAATCAGGCTTAATTTTGGGATTTAAATTACACCGTCCTCCCTTTAAAAAGTTAAATAACCAGCCTTAAAGAACAAAGGTAACACTTTATTTCAATTTGTCTACTTTAGACATTATACAGTAAGTAACTTTGCAACTACATGTCAACTAGCAGTCATTAGATTATTAGTAGACTTTCTGCTTAATATCTTAACACTTTATTTTGATGGATCCACAACATACTGACTATCAGAGACTTTGCAAATATACTGTATGTCAACTTATTCTTCTAACGCTAAACCTACCCTAACAGTCTACTCTGAGAGTTAGTTGACATGTAGTTGACATGTAGTTATAAAGTTACTTATAGATAGGAGAATATCTAAAGTAGACTATCAAAAAAAAAAAGATAACTTTTTTATGACTAGTTTAAGTATGCATCTGGCCCCTGGCTGGTTCAAGTGCATTAATATGTGGTTGCTAGGATGTTCCAGAGTTAGTTTGTTTTATTATTGTGATGCTATGTTTGGTCTTGGACATTTTGGCTGTTTTTTTTGGTGTGTTATTATGTCTGAGATGTCCTGCTCCAGCTTTGTTTGAAACTATTTCACTGGTGAAACAGGAAAAAACAGACAATGTTGTGTCTAAAATGTAACTCACTCAATATTAACCTGTTATTATTAAAATGTTTTTTGAACTGTTGTATAAAGTTCATCATACAATCATACACATATGCTAAAATTGAGGAAAATTACATGCTTTTGTTAGTTTTTTTTTTTTCTCTTTGCAAAGTGAGTGACATAATTGTTATTGTCAACTTGCATTTCCTTAAAACATTTACGATATTATTGCACATGATAAATATGAACCCTCCTATTGCTTCTGTGTGGTTTTAACCATACTGCTGTTTATAGGGTGTTTTAGGTGGTTACCAGTGTGCTGCTTAATGACAACCAAAAATAAGTACAGTATGAAAGTAAAACCTGACATATCATGCTTTCATTCTTTTTATACTCATATCCTTGAGTCAGAATTGACATGATATTATATGGAGATTGCCGAACATTGATGAGAAAACATCTGACTGTTTTCACAGGTATATGCTGAACGTGTCCTGGGAGCACACTGACTTTTCCTTCAACAGTGATGGATATCTGGTCAACCCTTCCATGATCATAATCACTCTGGACCGCGGGAGACAGTGGGATAAGGTATGAATGTTTTAAGCTGTAAAACTATAAAACATTTCATTTTCTTCTGCCATTTTCCATTCAAAAGGTTGCATCTCCAATGGCATCATCAATTTTAATGCACCGCTGCAGGTTTCACTGCCTCCAGGCTAGTTGTGAGTCAAAGTGCCATAGATAAATAGCACGTGCACCTTAGCGTTATTAGTTTGAAACGCATCAACTTTCACTTTTTATGTCCAGAGAATGGAAATTCGAAACGTCCTATTAAACATTTATGTTTTTACCAGAGTAAGATGACATCGTCTGTGCACTGTCTGCTTTTATGACCAAACCATTCTCAGATGCATTGCATTTTTATAGTGGTCACCATGAAAGATTGCACATATACACGGTTTGGTCCGTCTCCACACATCAGCGATAGCAGGCGATACAAAATGAATTCAGTTCATTCATGGAAATGTGCGCAAAAAACACTTCAGTGAGTACTTTCATGCAACCCCAACACTGTTTACATGGCCAGTGGGAAAGGTGCCCAAAAAGACTGTTTGTTTTGGTTCAGGGCCTCAAAAAAACTGCGTCCAGCAGTCTTTAAGCAATTACTCGCTATTGATATTTTCTTCAGGTTGGACTCGGTTCATATTGGGTGTGGAATCTTGCCCAAAGCTTCCTGGCAGAGGCCACGCTTTTTTCCCCTCCAGGTGGAGTGAAGTTATATCAGGAACTGAGAGTGATGCAATGCTGGTCTGGATCACTACAGAGAGAGAAAGCCATAAAAAATGGAACAAAGCTCCAAATGAGATATCGGCCTGAGATTCTGGTTTGGTGTGAGACTCAAAACAGTCATCACTTTGTGTTGAACACACACACAGACTGCTGTAATCAGATGCTTTCTGCTATTTAAAACAAGGTGGAATCTCATGGCAATGGGATTCTGTCACTTTTTACACTGATAAGATGATGATGCAGAGCTGTAGAGTGTGTTTTTCAAAACAAACAAAAATATTTTGTTGTTTTTTTCAGTTTAATTGGCATACATGGACCAATAAATAACATTCTCCCTGTGGAAAATTGGAAAGCCAATTGCAAGAAAAAAATCCAAATTGTGAGATAAAATGTCGCAATTACCTTTTTTAATTTTTATTTAGTGTAGTGTATTTATATAGTGTATTTCTGTACAGAAGTTTCTCACTTGAGCAAATAATATAGATGGTATAGCTGAGATGTTACAAAAAATGTATTACACGGCTTCGTGGAATACTCGATTCTGACTGGTCAGTCGCCACATTCCAAGGTTTGTTATTCCCAGATAACAACCGGTAAAACTAATAACACAGGCTCATCCGGGTACTACGAATCATCTTGACCATTATTAATTATATCACTCCACTGTCGCTGACAGTTTGGCGCCAACCTGTGGCTTAAAAATGCTTAACCACGAGTTAAAATGGAGGACTTAAACAATAATTTCAACATGTACGGCAAAAGCAGTGGATTTCAGGTTGAAACAATTTTAATTATGGTATTATATTATTTATTTATTGTTTTATTATTTACTTTTGGTGCTTGGCGTCGGGCTGCCGATAAGCCTGTCGGGCTTTATTCTGCGATAACAACCTGCTAGCTGTACATTATCCCTTACTTGATGAAGAATTGCTCTCACTGCTGTCTAGGACAATTCACCCCAAAGAATTGTGTCATTATTTACTCAACTTCATGTCATTCCAAACCCGTTTTACTTTTTGATAATGCTTTATTTTAAGGACCAGTTCTCACTTGTAACAAGTTGCTTATTAGCATGCATATTATTAGCGTATTGGCTTTTTATTATTACTTATAAAACATATAATAATGTCCTGTTCTGTATGACCATATTTTATATCCCTTAATACCTAAATCTAAAAACTACCTTACTGTTAATAAGCAGCAAATTATTCGTTTATTGAGGCAAGTTTTGGAGAATTAGTCTAAAGTGTGACCAACTTTTTTTGTGGAATGCAAAAGGAAAAATGTTGAAGACTGTGCCATTTGCTCATTTCTACTGGAAACTGATGCTTAAAGCTTCAAGGAAGATAATAATCCATCATGAAGTATTGTATAGTAGTAGTTTGATCAACAGTATGTGCGCTATTTTTATATGTAGTTTATGGTAGCTTTGTGTGAGAAACAAACACAAAACAGAAATAGTAAATGATGGCTTAGATTTTTCACGCATCGCTATCCTCTGGCTTTAGGAGACATTAGAAGTAGAATGGACAACTTTTCAATTAAGTTTTTTCATCGTTTTGGAAGCATTAAAATTCTGGTTCCTATTGCAAGTTTATGGCCATGAGTCTTTCTCCTTTTGTGTCCCACGGAAGAAAGAAAGTCATACTGGTTCAGAACGACATGAAGGTGAGTAAATGATGACATATTTTTTCTGTGAATTCTTCCTTTAACAGATATTTCTCCCTTTGTGTTGCAGTCACTCTGGTTTTGTTATCACTGACTTTGAGCCTGATAAACAAAGAGTGAGATTTTTTACTTTCTTCAAAGAAGGAGGCCTCTTTTATCGTGCTCAAATATTCTCAAGGAGTCTTGGTGCTTGATGACAGCAGGCATGATGAACTTCTTTTGATGAAATAGATTGTCTCTCTGTGTTGTGCATGTGACTCTCTCAGCTCTCGTTGACGATCTGTCTCTGATGGTAAAGTCCATTGTCCCTTGCCTCAGGTGGGAGATATACAGCTCTTATCTATGGCTGTTTTGCACATCTATTTCAGCGCCGGGCTGAAAGAGTGCTTTTCCATTCCAGACCTCTTTGCTTTGCTGATGTAATTTACTGTGCAGGTAATTTATTTGGCAGCAGATTGTACTTTTCAAACACAGTGAGGCTGAAG
This sequence comes from Enteromius argenteus, assembly GCA_032357425.1. NCBI lineage: Eukaryota > Metazoa > Chordata > Actinopteri > Cypriniformes > Cyprinidae > Enteromius > Enteromius argenteus. The sequence goes on from JAUCMR010000071.1 coordinate 19,132,643, forward strand.
GCCGGTGATAACTCTTTCCTTATGACTTGGCTAGTGTCATCTTCCAATGACACCTTTTCGTCAGACGCTGCTAAGGTGCCCTCAGGTGTGAGAGGAGAACATTAAGGAGGAGACACCAGAGGTTGGCCTTGCTTCTTTCTCTGTGCTGTGATCTGGAGGAAAGCAGCAAAGACCATCTCCACCGTGTCTGCAAAAGAAAAATTATTGCACGATAGAATAAAATTGGTAGTTGAATTGAGAATATGCAAATAGAATATTATAAAGCAAAGATAAACAGATTATTCTGATCTTTGTAGTAAATAAGTTGATTTCCACTGACTAATGCACATCCAGTTTGGGTTTTTGTGTAATTCTGTGTAATTTTTTGAAATTATTAAGATCATCAATAGTATTATATAGCCGTATAAACTATGATTATATGATAACTGACACTAAATTATCTAAATTATTGCTATGATAACTACAGTAGCAGTAAAAATTGCTTTACTAGCACTATAGTAACTGTCACTTTCATAATCAGTACTATGATAACTAGCAGTATAAACAACCAGTTACTAGAAATAACTAGCCTCACTGAAAGCCATAACTGACATCATAACTACTGCAGGATAATCAGTACTATGATCACTAGCATTATAGACAACTTTATGATTACTAAAAGCATGATCATCAGCAATATGATAACTAACATTATCATATCAAGCTTTGTGATAATCATAACTATACCAACTTTATGATTACCAAAAGTATGATAATCACTAATATTATAATTGACATTATCATAACTACAGTAGCACTGATAATCAAAACAACTTCATAATTGCTAGCACTCTGATAATTGACACTGTCATAACTATCACTATCATAATCAGTACTATGATAGCATCATAAAAAACTTTATGATTACTAGCACTGTGATAAATGACATTATCATAACTAGTTCTGTTGTAATCAATAAATATGATAACAGCATAAAACAGCATAAATTACATTATGATAACTAGCACTATGACAACCATTATAAGAGAACTGTTACACTATCTTAACTAGTACTGTGATATTCAAGACTATCATAACAGTCTAAACAACTTTATGATTACTAGTACAACGATAACCAGCACAATGATAACTGGCAGTATCATTACTAGCGCTGTAATAAATAGGCCTATTATAAAAGGTATAAATGCCTTTATGATTTCTATGATAACTTACACTATCATAACTAGTAGTATTATAATCAGTATTATGATAACTACCTGTATAAACAACCTAATAATTACCATCATAACTAAAATCATAACTACTGTAGGAGAGTTAATACTATGATACTTAGCATTAAAGACCACTTAATGGCTACTAGCTCTATGATAATCATAACTATCACTATCATAAATAATCAGTACTGATAACTTGCCGTATATACAACATGATCACTAGCACTATGATAATTGACACTATCCTGACTATATCATCACTATATGATAACTTGGAAGTATAAACAATTTTATGGTTACTAGCACTATAACTAGCACAAGATAACTGTTACACAGTCTTAACTAGTGTTATGATATTCAAGATGTAAATCATAACTAGTAGTATATACTGCATAATTGTCAGCATAACTAATCGTAAGTAGTACTATTATAATGTAGCAGTACAAGCAACGTTATGGTTATTAGCACCATGATTACCAGCACTATGAAATAAGATAACTAGTTTTGTGATAATCCGTACTAAAACTAGCAGTATAAAAACATTCACTATAACCAACATTATCATAATTGTTTGGTTACTAGCGCTATCATAATTGACACTATTATAACTAGCACTGTGATATATGCTATGCTAACTAGCAGTATAAACAATATTATGATAACTTGCACTATGATAATTTACACTGTCATAACCAGCACTCTTTTTTGTTTTTTTTGTTTTTTTTCACACTGTTTTTTATTGCAGTGTGATAACTAATATTATGATAAGCAATGCAATTATTAGCAGTGCTGGTATTGTTGCATTTCATGTCTTTAGACAGTTGTGAAGTGGCTCACTGAAGCATTATTGTAATTAAGTATTACATAATTGTTAACCAAATCTATGACTGAATATAAGGACTGTCATTTTCCAAAGAATCCCAAAGAACTATGTATAATTTAACTGCTTATATGAGTTCTTTATGAGTTAGCACGATGTAACTCTTTGTCAGAAAAGAAAGCGCACGTGGGACTCCAGTCAGGGACCGATTTCACACTGGATGACTAAGTGTGGACAGTCTCTAGGTTAATAAAAACAGTAATTAGTTTCACTCTGTGCTTTTGAGTTTTCCCTGAGCTGTGGTCTATACTGTATGTTGATGAAAGGAGCTAGCTGATATATTACAATTTGTCTATATTGCTAAGCACCATAAAATCTAATGAATATAATTATCACACAAAGATTACTTGCATCCGAACTAATAAAGCGTAGCCGGCAGAAAGTGCTTACTCTGAGATTTGCATCAGCTTGGAGTCATTTAAATACAGCCTTGCTTTCATTTCCTTGATTAGGTTGAAATAGAAGTTCTCATATTGTATATGGCACTTTTCTCATGGGTCTTGTCTTTGCTCTAACAAGACTAACAATGATGTGTGTTAAACCCATTGAAGAGGAAATTAACAAAAGCCTCTAATTCTGCACGATGAATACATAACAAATTCAAGTGTAAACACAGCAAACAGACAAAAATGAAGATAAATAACAGTCCCTCAAGGCCTTTATTTTGCACATTTGGATACTTGGAATGAATGCATTAAATAGAGAGACAAAGTTTTGAATTTCTGTCTTTGTTTTAAGAGTGAAAGCTATTTCTTTTCAACCACATCAATAAATTCTACAGCTTTTTAAGATTCTCTCTCTTTTTAACAGGTGGGGAATTATGAGTCTGGGATCCTGCAGATGAGGTATCCTGTCTGGCCACGTTATGGGACCTTCCTGGAGCATGTGTCTGATAACCGTCACTTGACGGTGGCCACACTGGAGGAAAGGCCTTTTGTGATTGTGGAAGCTGTGGATCCTGTTACTGGCACCTGCCTCAGTAACACCGTCCCCTGCAGACGGCAGTCAAACAAGACAGAAACGTAAGTAACTGTGATTTTTGGACTTCATAATGATTAAAGATCAGCTAAAAAGAAAATTGTGTCATCATTTACAGCCCTAATTCTGGAAATGTTGGGATGTTTTTTTAAATGAGTTTTTACAGTATTCCACAATCTTTTTTTACTGTCGGAGTATTGCAGGTTTTTGAAAATATAAGCTATTCTTACAGCTCGATGCTCTAAATTATGATGATTGGTGATATTTTATATGTTAATGACATTAATTAGGAGTTGTTTACAAGTCAGAGAGCTGAAAGATCATTTGTGATTTATAGATTTCACATCTGAAATAGAAGCGCAGACACGTACGTTCATTTTATTAATCGCACATACGCATATCTGAGAACTGATTTAGGATGGTTTGTGCGTAACTTTTCATAAATGAAGGCCCCTGATGTCAATTGACTTAATAAGTTGCTAGATGTTCTCCCAGCTGAATCTTCTTTTTTTTTTTTCTTGCTTTTTCAGCCCTTCATTGCTGCTATGCCAATTTTTTTGAGACCTGTAGCATTTTCGTTTGATTCAAATTTAAAAAACGTCCCAACATTTCCGAAATTCAGGTTGTAATTACCCTCAAGTTGTTCCAAACCTGTATGGACAAAGTTTGATTTTCATCATTTAATGCATTCTTGCTGGGAAAAAAATGAAAAAAATGGAAAAAAACATTAATTTATTTAAAAAAAGAAAAGTTGAGTATATGCAGCTTGCCAGTAATAAGGTAAATACCCAGAAGCCTCTTTGGTAACCTTTTCCAATAAGAAGCTGCAGTGGTCATTATCAGCCAACCGCAGAGCACTGTACACTACTGACATGCATGCTTGAGCACTTTATCAAAGCATAATTAAGGAGACCTGAGCTCAACTTAAGGGATAGAATCTTTATTATATTACTGAACAGAATGAGAAAGTGTCAGTGTCTAACTGTTTCATTGCTCTTCTGTTGGATATAATTCTGGTTGCAGATGGTCAGGTGTTGCTGTTATTTTAAAATGCCAGATTTTTGCAAAAATGAATTAAATAAAGCAATATGAGATAGATATCAACAAGGAAAAGGCAAACAGAAGTTTAATGTGACCACACTTTACATGCAGTACAGAAAAATGCTACCAACTTTACTATGTTTTCCAGTATGTAGCATTGGAAAGTCAGATTTTTTTTGAGTAATTATTAACAAAATTGTTAATTTGGTAACACTTTAGTATAGGGATCAACTTTCACTATTAACTAATAGATTATTTGCATGTATATTTGATATATTGGCTGTTTATTACTACTAATAAAGCACATATTCTTGCATGAACATATTCTACATCCCTAATCCTACCCAATACCTAAACTTAACAATAACTTACTGACTATTAATAAGCAGCAAATTAATTTATTGAGGCAAAATGGTTTGTTAATAGTGAGAATCTGACTTTAAAGTAAAGTTAACAGACAAACTAAATCCAGAAGAACTGTGGCAACATCCTTAATTTACCAAATTTTTACACAACTGCCTAAAACTGTAGGTTACAGGTAGGTTTCTTGCAGACGTTATTGTGGACTTAGTCTGTCTTAGTGTTTTCCTGAATGATTTTTTATTAATTGGCAGCTTGTTGCAAAGCTTTAGGATCAGTTTGTCTGGTCCTTCACATCCTGAGAACGGCTAGCGTTCAGCTCTGGTGAGATAACTGGATACTCACAGGACTTTGTCTCACCTCATGAGAACTGAGTGGTAATTAGCAGAGCTGATTAAAGCTGCGCTGGACTCAGTGGAGGGTCTCAAACTCCTCACGCTCTGCCTCCCCTCTCCAAACACACACACGCTCTGTTGTGGTAGGCCCATTAACATGTTATTTAAGATTCATTCCCTCAGGATATTCTACTCGTACTTTTAGGCCAAATCTGAAAGGCTTCCGGAAACAGCTGAAGTTAAAAACAAAGCAAGGTAGTATGGATGGGAAATAGACCTCCAAGATAATATGCCGCAAAATAATTTAAACACTTACAACATACTCAGACTGACAGAATGTCACTGCATTGCAGTCCAAATCTGTCCAGATATGTTTTAAGGGGCTGGGCTGTCGGTGTTGTAGTGCATGTCTGTTGATGCTGTGACTGATGTCAGACAAATAGCTGTGTGGTTTATGGTGAGGATAGCGTGTGCTATTGTGTGGGTGGGTGTTTAGTGTGACTCATTGCCTCTAATCCCCTTTATGCCACACACCATTAGTCAAGAGGTTACGGGGAAGGTTAGAGAGCGTAGAGTGTCATTAGAGCGCTCTCTTTCTTTCTCTCTCCTTTTCTTTCTCTCGTTTTTGTCCATCTTTATTAGTACTGCATGCATTTGAACAAACACTTTACCTTAAGTTTTAAGTAACTTTCCCTGCACCGTTTGCACTACAGAAATGAATGTTAGGCTACTTTAGGAGAGATGTGGTAAAAGATCACAATATCTCATAGTTATAGGAATTTACTTCCAGAAACTGCTGTAGCCAGCATGGTTAGAAAAACAGTTTCCTGGTTGCATTCGTACTGGAAAGAGGAACTCTGAAGCACCGGCAGTTACATCTTTATTTGCAGCATTTACGAACATCAACTGGTGAACGGAATTTATATATTGTAGGTGTAGTGATGTTTGGCTAGATCTATGAGTAATTAATGATGACAGACTCTTTCCAGTAGGGCTTGTGTTACGGCTCTCATAAGCCCCTTTCACACATACAGACTAAAAGCATAAAGCAATCATGTGTGAACATGGTCTTTTAAAAATTGCCAGTAAATTCATTCTGGCAATTTATCGGTATGAGACCAGTAAATTGCTGGAATTCTGCTGTGTGTGAACGCAGAATGAAAATTAAGACTGATGGCTGAAGGTCTGGAATGGTAGTGTCCACTGGCCAAGGCCCTCCCATAAGACTGTTTGACAGTTTTAGCCAAAGTTCTGTGGGCGTGACTTCTGAGGCTGAGACTAGAGCTCTCATTTCCTGCAGTGTAAACATGCCAAAAAGCGGTAACTTCCACTATGAAAAGGTTCCTCTAGTGCGAAATCTCCTTTGAGTTTGGACACTTTTGACTTGGGCTAGTATGTAACATCTTGCCAGCTGCCTAAACCCCCCCCCCCCCCCAACTCCACACACACACACAGGAATGTTCATGCTCCCTTTATTGCCTGCAATCCATGTTAAACCAATATGGAGGCCTGCTGTTATTTTCCAGGGTTGTAATTTGGGTTGTGAATCCAGACTGAAGAGCTGGCTGAAGGCTGCGCTGTTTATTTTTCCTCAGGCATTGTGAAATGAACCGGGCTCTGAAAACAAATAATGCTCAAGTGCAGAAAGCTGAGCCAAAATAACGCTCCTAAAGGCACACATTTAAGCTCAAATCACAAGTACTCGGGAAACATTTTAAGCATATCGATTGCATTGCTCTGAGGAACCTGTTGATGTAGCAGTCAAAGTGTTTCAGATGGCTTTTCTGCCACACATCTCACTAATGTGAACTGGATGGACATTTCTACCACTTCAGTAATGCATTAACCCACTCCCTGAAACTGATGCTCTTCCTCACTACAACAACAAGAATATGCACTTAATATTGATTTCTGCAATTACTTTCTGCTTTTTAGAGAGAGGCCAGGAAGGGGACAGGATCAGGAAATGTAGTAGTCAGTCTCAAACTATGCATTGCTTGCATGAACACCATAGATTAGAACATCTGCACATGGTGATCATGCATTTTTTCTAATATCAACATCAGGTCAGTCCTGTTATAACTGTCAGTCAATATGATTTTACAGAAAAAGAGGTAGTGTTAGGTTTAGTCACAAACTACACTGCACAAAAAATAAAGGGAACACTTAAACAACACAATGTAACTCCAAGTCAATCACACTTCTGTAAAATCAAACTGCCCACT
>JAUCMR010000071.1:19147016-19160236 GCA_032357425.1 Enteromius argenteus
GTAGTAAAAATTGCATCTATATATATATATATATTTTTTTTTTTTTTTTTAAATCCACACAGCTGTGGATCATCCAGGTAACAACATAGTATTAAAAATCAAGTAAAAAAATAAATTCAACTATTATTTTCTCTTGTGGACTATTTCTAACCGTCTTTTATGTGAAATGTCTTATTCAGGTCAGTACTATATAAAAAATAACATGCATTTTGTATGAACCCTCTTATTTTGGTAAAATAATTAACATTTTGCAGATACTGAAAAGTGTATGTAAATATATAAATGTAATATTAAATATTAGGTAAATCACATGAATCCATCACTTTGAACAGGTATGTAAAAAACATGTGCAAAAACATAAAAACCTAGAAGGAATTTTCTGCTCTACATTACGTAGTTAGCAGTAAACTTTTGGTGCGGTCAGAGCCACGGGACAGATGAAAGACAACACTTATGCTGTCAGACGGCAGCAAACACACTTAAATTGAGGCATTCACTGGCACTGGAGTCCGTCACATGCGCTCAGCCGAAATATAATCACGTCCATTTGCTCCTTAGAGAATTTTCTCCTTCATTCACACCAGCAAGGTTACCTACATTACAGCACAATTATTCATGGCTTGAGTTCTGAAGCGCTGTCTTAGTGGCTATATTACATTTATTTGATATTACATTAACAGCACTTAATGAACATGGCCAGAATCATGTAAAAAACTAAATGAGGAGAAATTTAGCAAGGAAAAGTAATATTGAAAATCCCCGGATGTTTGGTCAGGCGGCTGAGATAATTTGTCATCTTTGTGAGGACAATCTGAGGTTCAAATGTTAGAATTTAAACAGAGCTGAGAATTAATTGACTGAGAAGCACTTGGGGCTCGAGAAAGAAAAGAGCCATTGATGACCCAGTGGCTTTGGTCCAACTGTTATCACTCTAGCCATTTTTTCCCCTTCTTGAGGATTAATTTCAGTCATATTCTCACTTGTAATTAGATTGTATTTAATGTGGCATTTGCAGATACAGAATCGTGAGAATCCTTGGATGAAGGCGAAGACGAAGGCTGAACCTAGAATAAATTCCCATGCAGAAATCCAGCTTAAAGAAAAATCAATCACACTTTCCAGCAGCGTAGCATTCCCAGCCAAAAGCCATTACTGGCATATCTAAGGGTCCTGGAATCTATTAAAATGCATTAATCCTTAACCAAGTAACTCATCCAGGGATCTATTTTTACCCATTTTTTTAGCGCACAGTTCAATTTAAACATGCTAACTTGTTGAAATGCTACCTTTCAGTTCCAGAAACCGCAAGACCAATATCCTCCGTTCCGGTTTGGGACTGTGCCCAATGGCAGCACAGAGCGAAACATAAGGAGCAATTATCCCGAAATGCATTCGCACATGGTTAAGTACAACCAGAAAGGTGTGGAGGATGCGCTCAACAGCCTCAAAACTGGGTGTGTTTACTGTAATTGTCTCTTGAATCTTTGAAACAAATATGTCCGCAGTGTATTATCTTCTCTGCTAACATGTATCGTTTCTTTTCTGCTAACAGGAAGCTGGACGCCTTCATATACGATGCAGCTGTGCTTAACTACATGGCCGGTAAAGATGAAGGGTGTAAATTGGTGACAATCGGTAGTGGGAAGGTATTTGCAACAACAGGCTACGGTATTGCCCTTCAGAAAGAATCTCGCTGGAAGCGCCCCATAGACCTCGCTCTCCTCCAGTTCCTTGCTGATGGTAAGTTCAGAAACTTACTTTTGCTGGAGGAGCTCTGATTTAGTAACTCTGACGGAAATGTATTATGTATTACAGGTGACACTCAGAAGCTCCAGACGGTGTGGCTCACTGGTATCTGTCGTAATGAGAAGAAAGAGGTGATGAGCTCTAAGCTCGACATTGACAACATGGCCGGAGTGTTTTACATGCTTCTAGTGGCCATGGGTCTCAGTCTGCTGGTCTTTGCCTGGGAACATCTACTGTACTGGAAGCTACGGCATTCTGTCCGCAAATCTGAGCGCTTGGACTTCTTGCTGGCTATTAGCAGGGTAAATTTTATGTCGTGTGGTTAACAAATTGTTGTGCTTAAAACAAACTTCCATAAATCTATAACACAAAGTAGCTCATTCAAAGTGATGCATTTGCAATCAGCTCTTTTTATTTTATTTATTTATTCTACCAAAGCAACTTGTAAGAACATGCATGTAGCAAAAAGCATCAACAAGAACACAGTGCAAATGAGAATTGTACAAAGCAGGTTTTAAGCGTACTTTAGCAGAGACTTTAGAAACACAAATGTTTTGGAATTGATGTTCAGGGGAACTCCAGGCAGTTGATGAGCACAAAAAGTCAAGGGAAAAGCTGTTAAAATTAAATTAGGGTCTTAGGGTTATGGGCATAGCTGTCAAAGTCTCTTTTAAGTACATTCTTAAGCTTAACAAACTTGAAGACCTCATTTAAAGGTGGAATATTACAAATGCATAGGCAGCTGCTTTTCTATTGGCTAATTACAGCCACTTTCAGAGATAACTATAATGCTGATAAACAGAGAATCTTATCAGTCACTGACAGTTCTCCAGGTAATTAACCACCCGTAAAAACTGCTAATAGAATTTTGATGTGGTAAAAAGTGAGTACGACTTTAATCCATCTAGGTCATTGCAGCAAAATTATAGCAAATCAATTTTGTGAGACCTTTGCCATTCATTACTGTACTTTGTTTTCCAGTGTTTTAAGACATTTTAAAGTCAAAACAATAGATACAGTATTGGGATGACCATCTCCATAACTGAGGGCGATGCAATGCTCATCTGGATGCATAGTCAATGATACAATACATATGAAGCAGCTCCTGATGCAGTGCAGTACAATTCACCCTTATTATGATGCAGCTCTACTTCTACCATGTTAATCTATATTCTATGTGGCTCTCTGGACATACCTAGGTCTCCATAGTGTTGTAATATGTCATATCCAAGTAGCAGCAGTGGTGATGAGAGAATGCGCTTGAGAGTTTAATCTGCTAACAATTACTGGTGCAATTGTTGCTGAAAAATACTTTAGAAACTATTATAACACAAATGCCAACTTGTATCTGATGCACACTTATTTAACTTTTGCTATGGCACATAGAACTTGTAGAGGATGCGCTTTAAAATGCCAGCCTAATTTTTCCTTATTTCTTCCCTGCAGGGAATTTACAGCTGCTTCAATGGCGTAGAGGACATGGACCGTAAAGGGAACATGCAGAGCCCAGATGTCACAACCAGTTACACTCAGGCCAACATGCTGAAGATGCTCCAAACCGCTAAGGACATTGTGTCATCTGCAAGAGTTGAAAACTCCCTGGACAATGCCACAAAGACCATTGAGAACTGGAGTCGACGTGATCCAGAGGCAGCCAGACCTAGCCTTCCTACCTGCCTCATCGGAACAGACTTCAGCCATAGCCGCCTGCCCTGTATCGCCAGCGTTACGGACAACCACTCACCGTACCCTCAAAACATGGATAGCACCACTCAGCACTTGCTGGAGAAGCCTCACGTGGGAACACGGCCTACCTCACTGCGCTACACTCTTCCCGCACGCACCAGCCACCACCACATCTATGAACGAACGCTACCCATATCTAGCCTCAGCAGTCCCCATATTGCCATAAGAGACCCACCACCTCCCACAGCCCCAAAACCCCACGTGTACGTGGACCAGTCCTGTCACCACCCTACCTCTCGCTACGTCTCTTACCGTGACTTTCAGGTTCCAGACATCTTCGTGGAACACCAGGAACCGTCGGGAAGCCATAAACAATACATGGCAGGTCTGGGTCGCAAAAAGAGGTCCCACAGCTACGTAGCAGCATCTCCGGAAACTCGCCGAAGGGACGACTACGATGTTCCCCAGTCTTGTCTGGCTGAGCTAAAAAGCAACCACCTTGTGGAAAACCACTCCCATACCACGCCCTGCATGAGAAGCCACTTCCAGAGACCTGGCTCTAGCTGCAACTCCTGCATGAAGCTGTATCTAGAACCGGAGATGGATGATGTTCCTCTTCTTGGGAAAGATAAAGTGAACCGCCGCGCCTCTTTTCTCAGGGCTACGTGGGGTGGTGACAGGATCCGGCAGCTGGATGAGAAGCCCTCCACCTCTGCATCCTCTACCAGTTGCATCAACATGCCCGATCTGTTCCCTCGAGTGGTGGTGACCAATCCCAAGCCTTCGAAGATGTACGGCAGCACTAGTAACAACCTACGCTACAACATGGCTGTGGAGCCGGCCTATCTGGACCCAGCCCACATGGGCTCCTACCCGTACAAGCCACAGAAGTTCAAGTACTCAAAGTCCATCCGCCTTCCTTCATACCGGGAGGCGATTCTACAGAACACGGCGGCCCTTCGGCGCTCCTCTTCAACACTAGTGCATGGACACTACTCAACATACCTGAACTCTTACACAGACCTGCCGGTATATTTGGGTCCTCTTGCGCAAGGACCTGCTCACTTCCATGAGCATTCCAAAGACACATGCCACCTGTTTCCATGCGTCAACCATTGCCCGGAAAATGCCGCCTTAGTTCCCCGGTTAGGCAGCAGACCTGTGTTGTACCAGAGCACTGCTGTTGGAGGCTACGAGGGGGCCGGGCGCTCAAACGAGGAGTCGTTGCACACTGTACCGGCCTCTTCCGTGCGCAGGGACCGCAGACAGGTTCTAGTGGCACGGAACGTACACAGTCCCTATGCCCCACGGCCCTGGGGTAGGGTATCTAGTCTGGAGTCAGAGGTTTGAAGGCCTTTAAAGAGATCTCCAGAGACAGTTTCCCCCAAACAGTGAGGGAGAAACGCTGGGAACTGCTAAATTAAGTCAAGCAAAAAAGATAAAGGACTAAAGGTGGTAATCTCAGTGCAATAATACCCTCAGACAGCAGGGATGGGATGGGGAATGTACAAGTGATTACTGTGGAGACTTGTTTCAGTATACTTAAAAAAAAAAAAAAAAGTTGGAAAAAAAAACAGAACTGTTCTTAATCTATAATCTATTGATTGTTATTTAAACTGTTTTTAAATGCCATTACACCAGTTACACTCATTCTCTGCAAACAATTGGATGTAGCATGTTTTAAGGCAGCTTTACAACCAAAAGGGTTTGAATTGAAAATCTGTTTTTTATTTATGCCAGGGCATTCAACCATTTTAAATCTGGAGAACCACTGGATAATTTTATAACATAGCCACACAAAAATGTCTTCCAAGAATTTTCTAATTCCAGGGGTTTGAGAAAGCCATTAATTGTCCAATTTTGTCACTCCACCGATGTAATTCAGATCCAACCTCAATAATGGTGAAGAATTGATTTGACATCTGTAGTTCCACAGCAATTTCACTGTTTAATAAATGATGGGATGGCATTGGGGCCAAATGAAAAGAACTTCTGTCTATGTGTCTCATACAAAAGAAAAACGAATTAGAGTGAAAACGATTCATGATTCATTCATTAAGCAATTTTTAATCTTGATGCATTGAAGTTGAATGCAAGATCTCACATCTTGCACAGACAATTTCCCAAAAGGCCTTGTGTTACCAACATTAGGTGCTTATCAACTGTGATGTAATGGTGATTTTCAATATTCTAAAATTTCTAGTAAAACAAACAATATCATCCTCAGTGATGAATAAAGGTGGCATCCTTTTACAGATCCCTCCCAAAAATGAATCTTTAGTAAAAATAAGAACTAGCCTTCGAAATGCACAACCGTCTAAAATCACATGCATTTTGTACTTGTAAGCAATGTTATAGACACTCTCTTTTAATTTCCTTGCTCCCATGGAAATACGCAGTCTAGACAACCAATGTCTACAAAACATTGCATGCATATCCACATGAATGTATGCCAAGGTTATATATGACTAGGGCGAAGAATGTTTCATGAATACAGTTTCACTCGCTCTACTGTACATAGTGCATACATTACTATTCAAATGGAAAAATCATTACATCCACAGATTCTACTGCAGGACTCTTATATATCAGTGCAGGGAATGCATGGACTGCATTAAAAAGGCATACACGGACACATTAAGCAGCGATCTTTCATTTGCTGACCTCCTGTTTTGAAGCAGCCCGTGGTGAAGTCAATGCATGGCGAGTAGATCAAATGCTGACTCAGCGTGCAGGTTGCATGATCTAGAGAGCGGTTTAATCCCTCTCACCTTCCTATGTCTTTAAAATGTGACGTGGGTTGCTAACATTCATTTTCCCTGTTGAGCACCATTGTGGTCTTAGCCATTCCTGAGGGCCCCAAGAGGATTGGAAGGGCTCCAGCGCTCAGCCTGTAAAGTGCAAAGGTCAGTATAATAATGGTTGGACGAATAGGCTGATTGACCCTTGGGAATAGTATGTTTAATCACGCCAACTTAGGATGATGCACATCTGGGCAGTAAGCCAATCAGCAGGGACATGATATCGACTTATAGTGCCCACCCACCTTCATTTAGTACCCCTTGAGATTGAACAGGATGGAAAAATGACCACAAGAAACAGTTTCTTGAATGAAGAATGAATCCTTGAACTCTCCTTTCGGCAGTACCAGGGCTAGTTGGGTTGGTGGAGAGAGTGATAGCACATGTAACAGTGTCATTCAAAGCTGCTGACAGAAGAAGCTTTTCATTAAGAGAGATTTGGTCTGTGAATGTGCGCAATTCATTTCGGCAGTCATTGTTATCAGAGCAACTTTATCTGCCAACTTCCCAATCACAAGATTTATTGTCTCATCTCAAAAAGAGAATGCAGTTGGCATGCAGAAACAATCTGAGGCTTATCCTCTCATCTCCACAGTCCGATCTATGATGGTGTTTGTCTGAGCCACAACATGAATAATTGGACATTGGCAGACACTAGTCAGATGACTTTGGGGCTCATGAATGTACATGAGTGGGAGAGAAAGGCGTGATGATAACTGGGACGTGATGGATGGATCTGTTTCATCAGGTCCTGCACAGCAGCACCTCTGATGGGCGTGGTTGAAGATCAGAAGTTTATGGTTTTAACAATGACCTCTGAAGGAAACAAATGACATTAATATTGAAACCCCTTCACTGCTGAGATTTATCAAAGTTTGATGACAGATCAGTTCTTCGGGCAATCAATTTTTAAGCCTATATGAGCTATCATTTTTCATAACCGCACTGAGGTGAAGAATGGTTTCAAGAGGCCTTATTTAATTGTATCTAATAACAAAGGTGGGACTGTTGACATGGCAGATCATACAATGTCATCAAGGTTGTGATCAATGAATGCTGAATTTAAAGTGAAACAGGAAGACCACTGGGGGTTCCAGGTATAAACGGAAACTGCAGTTATAAAGAACAATGCTGAGAAATATTGATTATTTTTAAAAATCGGAAAGGTCTTTTTTTTTTAAAGATTAAAGATGACCTATGCAATTCCCAAAACAAACAATAGTCCTGCCCCCTACTTGCACCATTGGTTTAGCCAAAACAAACAGAATTTAGGTGTCTAATTACGGTAATTCCAAGATGACAACATGTAACATTTTACTCATAGCTTTCCATGTTGTTGGACTCAGAGGTAGCGTTGACGTAGCGCAAAAATGAACCTGGCGGTGGTCAAGTGGTACCTCTGTCACTGGTCCAAGTCGTAAACTTACGAGAACGTACGAGATCAGGAGCACGTGAGGGCTTTGTCGTTGATAGTGTTGCCATAGAAACACCTAATTTAGAGTAGAATGTCACGTGTTGTCATCTCAGAATTATGACTTGGTGTGAAGGCAGCTTTAAACTTGTGAAACTAGTGGAGAAAGTATTTTAACTTTGAAGAAATAAACATACCATTCAAAACTCCAATCTCGGAACGTTAGTAAAAATACTTCTTTTTTTTATTATCATCTTACAAACTAGATACTCAGTATGAGCTTCAGTGTCTTCACTGCCATTGGTTCGCATCATCTCATTTGCATAAAATACATACACGCCCACCTCTCATCGGCCACCCTTATGATATCCCAAATCAGAAACTTTCATTAAGAAAGAATTACTTCTGCTTGATTTCTTGATGCATATCTTCTGCATAACTGAAGAAACAAACCAAACTCCCTTCTCTTTATTTTTCGTCCTTTGCGGTTTGGTATTTTACATATAAGTTTTTTAAACATCAATACTGCATCCAGGCTATAACACAAGCAACACCGTATGAGCCAGACACTATCGCATTAATGCAGATAGTAAAGACCTCATCAACAATCTGCTTGGCGTCCACCCAGGTTCCAACAGACCCCGGATGCAAACTATAAGCACTGCCCTTTCCGTGTGCATTGGCATGAGCCTCGATTTTGTGGGCAGATGCCATGACATCTTGGAGAGCTCATCAGTGTGCACCATGAGTGAGATGGCACATGGGCAGTAAAGCTGGTGTCGATGCAGCGAGCGGGGCAGCGGCAGATTGCAGACCATGATGGCATCTGATCTTCATCATCCATTACTTTACGGGTGTGCAGATGGGTCTGGCTCCCATTGGGAGGTCCCTCTCTGCTGGTCACTCAAATGGACTCTCACATCTCTCATGGGTGGTTAGAGATGAGCTGTTCGGATAATGGATAAAATGGCTCAACAGATTACAGCATGATAACTAGATTCATACATTTTGTGAGGAAAATCTGAATGGTGCATGCGAAAAGGTCAGAACAATGCAAGCGTGTTGCTATGCATTAGATAAGTTCTGATCAGTGTTAAAGTTTTTATTTCAAATCACAGTCATGGTCTAGCCTTTAGTAAGGGTATAATTTTATATTCAGTCATTTTAGTCATTGAAATGTTATAATTGAATGTACAAATTTCTCAGTGTTGGGATTCAAGAGTCAAATCTGTGTTCATTACTCTGACGTCCCAATGGAACCCAAAGAAACATGATGATGGGGTGGGAGGGATCTCATATAAAAGTACTGCATCCCATTCTCATGGGAACACAAAAGTACAAAAGCACTGAATCACAATGTGATTAAAAAAAAATCAATGTGGAAAGAAAACAATGTCTTAGATGACTTAAATGACTCTTGGAATCTAAAAATATGGAATTAGAACACTACTAGATACGGCTTGATACAAGTTGTAGATTTTTTTCCAGTCAAGGCCAGTATCATAGTGTGTTATACAACTGTGAGTCATACAGTACCATCTATTTATTAGCATTATACTTCTTTGGGAACAATTCTTTGCTTCTATGACTGGGCAAACTGCCATCCAATGAAGCGACACATTGTCGCTTAACCAACAGTTCTACCTATTAATCACTTGAACTCGTTCTGATGCATTGAATCTGAGAGTTGCACTAGTGATCTTCTGTCATCTCATCACGTGTTAATTTTATGACACTCTTATATGCCAGGAGCTTCACACACACACACACACACACACACACAGTAATTGATATTCTTCATACAGAGAGCAGCTATGAAACAGCATTCCCTGCACATCCTCGCCCTGAATAAATTACCTCACACTCCATAAATTTTCCCAGATGTTAAGAGTCACCTTGAGAATAGCTCTCCGGATCCTATCAGTACAGGAGGAGTGTGCGAGGAAAGAGAGAGAAATGGCTTGAGGCTTGAGAGAGGCAGGACAAGTCCAACAGACAACACGAAATGAAGAAAACAAAGATTAGAACTGCATGCTAATGCAAAGTATGTGTACTCATATATTCACAAGCAAGCTGCCAATGTGATGCTTTCATTTGATGCAATCATTTATTTAAAAAAAAAATCATTAAATAGATGAAAATATATAGCAGATTCTAAAATAAAAACAAACAAACAAACAAAAAACAGATCTTGATCTTAATTTGAAACAGAACTTAAGATATTTCAGATGAAAACCGGGAGGCTTTTGACTGCCAAGTAATGAACACTGTCAAGGTCCAGAAAAGTATTTAAGATATCATCAGAATACTCTATCTGCCATCAGTGGTGCAACCGTAACATTATGAAGCGAATAATGGGAGAATACTATTTGTACAGAAAGAAAATATTGACTTTATTCAATGATTTTGGCACCATGACGTCACCGTAGCGCCATGTTGGAGAGCACCCGCTGGACACAAATAGCATACACTGTTCTGTTGTCAGCCACGACACACAGACGCGCTGTTTGCATTCAAATTAAGGCATAAATACACATAGAAGACATATTTTTGCATTGCGTTTTCATCCAAAATATCTTTAATTGTGTTCAGAGGATGAACAAAGCTTTTATGCGTGTGGGGTAAGTGATTAATGACAAAATTTTCCTTTTGGGATGGAGCAACCCTTAAATCATTTAAGTATTTAAAAAGTAGAATAGTGGAAATTGATTAAAAAATTATTTGCCGTTATAATGAATTTTCTTTGACTTTAAATTGGGGAGGTTTTTTTTCTTTGCAAATAATGATAAGTGATTATTTGAGATGAATTTGATAAATTATTCTGCATATGGTGTAATTAAATTGATTACATTATTTAATCAATTGACTGCCCTACTTCACAATAAATCAGTGAAGTCAGTGAGGTCAGAGCAAAGGAGCTTAATATATCCAAAAATGTCCTCTTCATTTCTCATGCAAATAGAGCATGAACATATCTTGGCAACACACTGGTACTAATTTATATCTTGTCTTCCAGGGTTTGAACTGTCGGCTTATCAGCCCAGACCTTTAGCCACTGAATCATCACTACTCCTCTATGCAGGCTAAAGTTATATGGACTATAGAGGGGAAATTTATAGGCATGTAGTCAGAGCATACATATTTTAAAAGAACTGGTTTGACTTTCTGTGGAACACAATCTGAGATATTTAGATGAAGGTTCACCCTACTCATTATATACAATGAAAGCATATAGGTAGTGACCAGAACTGTTTAAAAAGCACATAAATAAAATCGCCATAAAAGTAGCCTCATGTGCTGTATGTCAAAGTCAAACAATAACAAACTGAGATTGAAATCATTTGAGTATGTGGACATTGAAACTTGGCACATCAATGTTGGCAACAATTGACAGATTCTTCTTTTTAAAGGTTTGCAATCTCCTAAATCTCCAAATTTGTCCTGGTATCACTGACGACATTGGGATTCACAACAGTACGACATATTAAACAGATTGTAGCTCTATCCCTTGCAGCCTTGTTTTTATCCATGACAAATGAAACATGGCATCTACTCCAATTAAAGTCTACACAAAGCTTCTTCTGAAGATTCCCGCTGATGTCAGCATTGATTGATTTCCATTTGCATAGCATAAGCATGGAATCTAATTACTGCGCGCCGTTATCATCTCTGAAGTCCACCCTCTCGGAGTTGAAAGCATCGTAGGGTGGGTTCTTGGAAACCATTAGCAGAGTGTTACAGGAAACCCTAATGTCCTTATGTGGCACTGATTCCCAACGCCAAGGCCACCAACTGTTTCAGGTCATGTGATGGAGCCTAACGCCAGGCTGATGTCCAGCTGCTTCGGGTTTAATCCCTTCAGTGTGGCAGACTGTGGACACATATGTGGGTGGACATGTGTATCTACTGATGGACTGGGGTGGGCTGTGGACAACGAATGACAGAAATCCTCCTCCCTTCAGCTTTCTGTTCCCTTTCTTCCAAGTGACACACACACACAACCCGCTGTGATCATTACCAAGATCTCTCATTAATTGTTTCCAAGGTCGGCACAGAGGAGAATATCACATGTTTCTATCGCTTCTGTTTCCTAATTAGTTGTTCATTCCACGTGAACAACATTTGTTTTGTCCTGTTGTGTTTTTCATTAGGGTTATTCCTGTCATGCGGGACTTTCTGAACTCTGTAACTTTAAAAAAAAAGAAAAATGATGTTACTTCTTAGTGGATGATGTCATTATGGATTATAGGAGCATTGTTTGAACACCAAACAACATTGCCTTCACTGACGGAAAAAACTGGTTCTTCCATGTACAGAAAAGTAACCAAATATGATGCAGAATTTGAATTCTGGATGAAAATGAGCTTTGGCGCATGGGAAGACAAATAATGAGCAAATTTTGGGATGAATTATTGCTTTTAAGTGATATTACAAAGGATAATAAAAGGGAAATCACTCAATAAGGTGGAAATAGCAATCGAATCAATATTCCTGGAGAAACATTTTATTAAAAACCATTTAAAAAGATGAAACATCTGGAATGCTTCTTCAGCATTCAAAGTTTTTCATTTTCAAAAGTTGTTCTATTTGAAAACTGGTTCAAAGCAGTAACACAACCATTTAAATTTTCCCCTTTAGTTCACTTCACAGTGAAAAATAATGTGATTTCTTTTAAAAACTTTATGTTAAATATTTTATGACATATGGGAACATGATAATGCACCGCAAAGCTTCAGTAAGTTTTTGTTTGAATGCAATTATTTAAGGATTTATCTCATTTCAACAAATCCCTTGTGACCACTGACCGTGTACAACACATTTAAGCAGTCAATGATAAAGTGAGTAACAAACCGCCATTCATACACGTTTCATGCATTATGGCTTCCACTAATTATTACAGCTGAGAGAAAATGAGGCCAGATTGTTTAAATGCTCAATCATTAATTACCCAGGGCTGTTGGTTCAATTTTGCTTAATTTAAGACCTTTAAATTATTCAAGTGTAATGAATTTAATAAACGGTACTTGAAAGACAAATACCTACAGCAGCATCTGCCACTCTGTGTACACGAAAACTGACCTGAGAAACAGTTTTGTTGTGAATATTTCATTACGCATGTGTATTTCATTTTTCAGAGAAGCCAATGAATCATTCTTTTGAGTTGGTTCTTTTTAGTGAATTGGTTAAATGGCTTTGCAGTGTCCAAAATCAATTCACAATTCGTTTGGGCAACTATCTCACTGAAACATGTCAGTATGAGAGTACAAGGATATGCCAGAACACAGAACAAAAGAAAGCATGATCAGTTAAAACAAAATGCTATTTTTTGAAAAGGTAACTGTGGGAAACTTCGCGCTGAAAGTATAATTAAAAACAACACAATAAAATGACCCACCGGGCTGAACCCAGCATTTGGGTTAAAAAAAATTTGCCACAAATTTGGCATTTGCCACTTCACTGCATTTTGCCATTTTCACTATTTTTTTCTCTCACAGGAGAGATGCATTTTGTAGACGTTCTGCAACACCTACATACTAACCTTAAAGAAACTTCTAAACAATTCCCACAAAGTTGAA
>JAUCMR010000071.1:19160604-19204444 GCA_032357425.1 Enteromius argenteus
AACATTTTTCTCCAGGGAAGCACACCCTTAGGCCCCTCTTAAGCCACATTTTTACCTTGCCGCTTCTCAGATGAAAACCTGCAGTGGGGTCCAACACACTCTTATTGCACTCCCACACTTCATTTAATGAATGCACTGCATGTGTTTTTTATTTCGCTCACCTGCATCAAAATTGAACACATGCATAGCTGATCCTTTTAGCCATTGATTTCTACAGCTGATGATGCTTGCAGGAGAAATGGCAACATTAATCTACTGTAATACACAGACTTATAGTTCCACTTCACAAAGTTTACAAGCAGCAGTGTCTGGCCTAGGAGTCGTAAAGTGAAACTGAATGCAGAAGCAAAGGGGTTCAGCAAATCTATACTTGAAACATCATTACCTTTCAGTAATACCGGGCATTTAGAAATAACATTAACGGGAATGTCAGCAAAATGTTCTCATAACATATTTCTGTTAGATGGGATGGCACCTCAAATCATCCAGTGTAGTTTTTTTTGTAAAATAGGTCAGATTTAAAGTTGCATGAGCACCACGGCTCAAAATGTCAACCACATCTCTGCCCTGACATAAGCAGTATAACTATTTATTCTACTTAAGATTCAGTTTTAGCCTCCTGTGGACACAATGGCATCGTAATAAAGAGCCGCTCACCTGAAGGAAGTGACCCGCTCTACGAAGGACAAACATTCATTTTCTTGCCTTCTGGCATGATGTGAGATGAGAGGAGAAAAATCCCATTGTTTGTACTCTGGGATCAACGTGACTCCCCCTTATCGGTCTTCCACCTTTCTGCCAGGATCTGAAATGGACTAATAAAAGGCCTCAATGCACAGAGGAGAGAGGTAAGGACTCTAGAAATGTGATGGGAATGAAAGGAGGGAAGGAGCTAAAACAGGGCAAAAAGTGATTACTGAACATTTAACAGGTCTGGGACTTTATGTGAGTGAAAACTGCTGTTCTCCCTCAGAGAAATCATTTTGAGGGAAAGCTCCATTACGGCGTTCATCCCTCCCTATCACTGCTAAATGATCAGACACAAATCTCCCATCATTCCCTCATACTAGTCATTGCCACGTTTGACCTTCATCAGTGGAAGAACATTTTTCATAGTTCATTTGAGGCGCATTTTCCCCCCCCAAAGCATTAGAGACATATATCCTTCAGTTTTTTTTTTGGTGTTGTGGGATCATTCAGATATAGACCTTATAAAAAAGTAACAATATAAATTCACATAAAAATTAACATAAAATTAAGACATGCATAAAAATTAGCTACTGATTTAAATAATATAATTTTAAACATTTTAATTTTTACTGCCAGGAGTACTTGTGTGCACTTTATTTTAAAATATGTGTAGTTACATGTACTCACAATGTACTTACACTGTACTTACTCAAGAAAGCACTGGTAATTTCAAGTAACTTCATGGGGTAGGGTTAGGTTTAGGGGTTTAGGGTTAGTACATAGTTACTGTAATTACTACAATAAGCACATAGTATGTACTAAACTGATTGCACTGCATTTTATGTATAAACATTTTATTTTTAACTGTTTTTAATTGTTGTTTTATTGCTGTGATTATTCTAATTTTTTTCTTTATCTTATGATTTTTTTTTTATTTCTTTATTTCCTTTTATGTAAAGCACTTTGAACTACCAGTGTGTATGAAATGTGCTATATAAATAAACTTGCCTTGACTTGCCTACATGGGCAACAGGACTGTAAAATAAAGTGCGGTAACACTTAATTTGGAGGTGTCAATAATACGGCGTAATTACCTAATGTACTTACATGAAACAAAATGTACTTACCATGTAACTAAGTTATGGAAAAGTTTGTACTTACAGTTTGTAATTATGTAGACGTAAGAGGATGCTACTGTTTCACATAGCAGACCGAGTTCGTTACACAGCTACTCATGTAACCAAAAGATTGTCACATATGTGCTTAAATGCATTTAACACCTTTCTAATTACATTTCAAGAGTTCACGCTTTCCTCATGAAAAATAAATAATTTAGCGAGTTTGGCGTGCTGTCAGGGGAGCGAGCCGGGAGAACGGCGAACCCTGAACCCTAGTGGTTTGAACCCTAGCGTGGGCAAGAGTTCGATGTTCGGCTCGGTCTTAGACTGCCCCCCGGAAGGCGTGAACTGAAAGGAAGGCGGAGAAGGGGAGGAGGAGGGATGCATGAAAGCGAGATGCGGATGGAATGAAAGCTGGGGTTTTTATAGTGGATAGGAAATGAAGCTATTGGACGCGAGTTAACAAGGGAATGATTAGATAATGGGCTGCCAGCCGTGCGGGATTAATTCGTTTCGCGTTCCTCTCGAAATGCGTTATTTGCAAAACGTTCACTAAAATTACAGAATATTACACAGGCATAAGCTAATTACTAAATAAAATATAACAAGATTGTACATAAGTGTGTCATGTGTGCCCTCAAGCACCTCTAGAGGGCACTCGCATCACTTCACCCCCCCTGGACTCAGATTCTATTATGGACTCAACATCCCATCATGCACTGCACACCCACACCTGTTCACACTCAGTAATTATCACCCACAGCTGTTGTCCGTCACCACACCCATTCACACTCATTACCACTAGCATAAAAGCCAGTTTTTCAAACACTCCCGTGTGAAGCCTTGGTTTGCACTGGCGATCATTTCTTAGCGTTTTTCCCTTGTTCTGTCTGCCTGTTTTACTACTCTGCCTGTGTTCTCAATAAAAACCCTGCACATGGATTCGAACGCTTCCGCCGCGTTCCTGACAAAGTGTAAGTAGCTGTGTAACAGACTCGGTCTGTTACATATGTGTAACAGTAACTGCCTGTTACATCTACAATTACAAACTGCAAGTAAAGGCTGTTCCATAAATGATAAGTACATTTTATTTCATGCAAGTACAATAGCTACTACTAAGTACCTAATTAGGTAATTACTTTATATTATGATACCTTAAAATAAAGTGTTACCTAAAGGGCTATCAACATTGTT
This sequence comes from Enteromius argenteus, assembly GCA_032357425.1. Lineage (NCBI taxonomy): Eukaryota > Metazoa > Chordata > Actinopteri > Cypriniformes > Cyprinidae > Enteromius > Enteromius argenteus. Next base: position 19,163,607 of record JAUCMR010000071.1, read on the forward strand.
TTAGCTGTATTTAACTAAAAAATATATTTTTTTACAAAACCAATAAAATCTCATAGCTCAAATTGTACTCAGTTTAACATTTTTTGTTTAACCTTTACTGTCTTTAAGCTTCAGGCCATTTTTGTGTTTAACCTGAAGGTAGACTGATTAACTTTAAATCTGACAATAAATTTTGACTGGAAGCACAAACTTACATCTAATGATATGAGACATCATGTATTCTCAGATTGTTTGACATAAACAACATATTTATTTAAAAATGGATTGCGTGTCTGTCCTCTAGGCATGTCATTTTTAATCCATTGTCAGACTCAATAACAGATTTGTCATGATGATTTTTTTTCCCTAGAAAGCGACTGTTATTATTTTTAGCAGCTCTGTGAACTCTGAGACTAGGGTTTTGGCCGATGTTTGGCTGCATTTATTACATTAAGTTTACAAAATTACGTTTATAAATCACATATTATGGTTTATCAACAAAAATATTATCCAACAAGACCATTTTCAGCTTTGATAATGAAATGTTTCTTAAGCAGTTAATTATCATATTAGAATGATTTCTGAAGGATCATGTGACACTAAAGACTGGAGTAATGATGCTGAAAATTCAGCTTTGCATCACAAGAATAAATTACAGTTTAAAATATATTCAAATAGAAAGCAGTTATTTTAAGTTGTAATAATATTTCATAATATTACGGTTTGTTCCGTGTTTTTGATTTAATTTATGCATTCTTGGTGAGTATAAAAATACTTCTTTATCTGGGCTGAGCATTAAAAAATTGATTCCAAACCACTGACCATAGTTTCCAACTATATTATGCAATCAAACCAGTGTCCTAAATGTTTTTACCAACAAAAACGAATATTACAAATGCTATTACCAGACATCCCAAGTCCATGCAGAGCTTCAGCAATAATAAGGAGGCAAATCTGAGAACAATTTGTCCCACAGTCCTGCCTGAAGAAATTGTTTCTGGGCAGTGGTTTTGTGCCACTCCAGTCCAACAGAAGAGGCTTCTCACGAGCCCAATGCCCTAATTAAAATGGATGAACATTGCTGCAAACGGCCTGCTATCATTCGTCAAACTCTAGCCGTGCTTTGACAAGCAAAGTAGAAATAATTGCCTTTTAGTGTAATGCTACAAATTCCAGTTAGCCAAGGTGAGCTGCGCTGGCGACTCGAGTTGCCAGATTGCGTGCAACTAAATGTTGGCCAGTGTTTCTTTTCCAATCGACAGCTGCTCAAAAGGCAAAGCCGTGCCCACACCTCCTTTCCGTCCATCATAATCATGTATAACTGTTCTAGCATTGATAAGATTTCATTCCTGATCATCGTTTTCTCTTAATTTATCCATCAATCTGTCGCTGTTTTTATTGCCATCGCCATTCGGTGCAACATTTCTTAGCCCGGGAAAAGTTTTACTGTGCAGGCGCCAAAACAGCACCATCTGTCTCCTCTCAACCACTGTTGGTGGCACAGAAAGCAATATCCATCCATGCCATGTCAGGAGTGAGTCAGGACCACAGAGGAGAAGAAAACATACGGTTGGGTAGTTTTTACAGCTATCCATAATCAATGCAATCTCTGTATTTAAGGATCTGTCAGGACGGTCAGAAACATTCCTTTAGAAATAAATGTTCTTTTTTAGATTTATTAGTAGTGTAATCTTAAATATATAGTTGAAGGGGAAATTTGTGGTTAATTTACTCACTCTCAGGCCATCCAAGATGCATAGATTTTACTAAAGAAAGGATGATCAGACAGTATGTGAACAGAGTAGTATGTCCAAATCCACAGTATTCATAAAACAGACAAAAAGTCAAATTACCTACTATTTATGGTGCAGTTCTTACTGTAAGTGTGCATCCAGTGGACAATTTACTATCCCATAAGGCCATAGGAGATGACAACAAGATGAATGCTGTATGTCCGGATTGTGACTATACAGAAGAAAAGATATTTGGACACAGAGTTTGTCTACAGGCCTACAGTACATGCAAGTGGATGTTTTTGTTTAAATCTTGCTGTTCAGCTTACAGCCTGTACCATTTTGCACCAACATGTTTCTTTTAGACTGAATACCTTATAAAAGAAACAAATCTAATCAGACTGGACTAAATCAGACTCACTTTAAACAAGATGACCATGAAGTTAATGGTAAAAAACTGTAAAATTGGTACAGTAAAAAGCTGTTAAATGGGTAAAGGTAAGTTCAGTAAAAAACTGTAATGGACATTACATGTAATTTTACAGTAACAAACCACTTTTAGAAGTAGAAAAAGAATGTATAATTTACAGTAAATAACTGTAAACTGATATTACCATGAATTCGAATTCTCTACTGTTTCCTATGTTTTTTCTTATCAGTTTTGTACATTACGGTTGCATGTTACATCTAATGTTTTTAAATTGATGTTTATTGCACTATTTCAGTTTCGTGTGTGTCACCATGATGGTGTTTAGTGTTTGTACGAATGACATTGTGCACCTTCTATATGTCATATATACACATTAGATTTACAAGTTGTTTGTGATGGGCTTTGGTTCATCACTTGACTTTCTCAACATTATTACAAAACAGATTTCAGCACTTCAATAGGTTGATATATTAACATATAAATCCAATAAATTACAGTATTTGTTTTTTTACAGCATGACAGCTAGTTGATTAATCAAATTACATTACATTACATTTACATTTCTACTATTTATATTCAACTACAAAGAAGAACAGGGTGGGGGGGGGGGTGAATACAGGGATCCTTGATATTTACTGGCAAACAGCTGTTGGGCAGCAGGCGACTTTCTTCCCCTGCGAGCATCTGCCATTGCAAATTGATTACCCAGGGGTAGAGCAGCCTGTGCCACCCGCTCCAGACTAATCGCATCTGTTGCTTTGATTAAGAGGAGAACAAGCTCTCAGCCTGGTCCTGGACCACTGAGGGACTCAAGACTCATGTGGTTAAGAGAGAGTGAGGAAGAAAAGATGGACCATGGAAAGGGAAAGAGGGGGAAACATGTCCATGAGTGCCAGCTGGAAAAAGCCGGAGAAAGAAGTATAAATTGAAAGGATGAGGAACACGTCACTAACACAAGTGCCCTATCAAACTGAGAGTTAATATAGTTACAAGAGATTCAGTCTTGAGCTGAATCTTGAACCTTGCGATCTCCCTCTGCATCACTTCAATGGTCACCAGCTCCTGCTCGCATCCAGTTCAGAACAGCCACTGACTAACACTGTAAAATGCTCAGAAAATGACGATCAATACCCAACCTCTGAGCTCTTAATTACAGCAAGATCGAACGTCACCTGGGAAGGATCCACAAATTAGATGCAGCTGTTCCCCCAAGAGCACTTAGCAATTCACCCACTTAAACCACGGAAAATAAATAGCCGCTAACACAATCAGTCTCTTATATAAAACTGAAACTCTTCTCCAGCTTCCCTAAAGACCTCTTCAATTTGAGGATTGAGTCAGCCCACATCTGCCAGACTTAAACGCTCTCGGAAAGCGACCAAAAAAGGTCAAAATGAACGAAACTGGTCTCATGTGTTCTGACATGACCGGATACCATCCTCAACCTCTGATGAAGGCTTATTCAGTTAATCACTACATTAACTTGGCAGTAATGTGGTCCATGGCTGCGTTTATAGATCATGTTTAGCTCAGTATCACTTCATGTACAGCTGCTTATTTCTTCATGTTCTCATTTAGTCGCAGCAAACGCGATGCTAATGAAGGCTGTTTCCCAATGCACTCCAATGCTTCACATATCATTACTGTATGCTCGTGTGTAAATATTGACTTTTAATTGATTTTCTGGAAACAATGCTTTGCATGTGAAGAGCAAACAAACACGTGATGATTAATTAGCCCATTACTGTTGTGTTTGTTTCATTAGCTAAAACAGCTCAGATCTGAGGGGAAAAGGAGAAAGATGCACACAAATTTGCATACAATTGTTTTTCTAATTTAGATATTTTTTTGCCATGTAATGAAACAAGAACATTTATTCATTTCTTAATTATTTAATGTTTCATGTGATTATTTTCAATCATTTTCGGATCAGTATCAACGCCAGTATCACAGACGTCAAATATTCAGCTAATATTTACATGAAAAATGCTTTCATTTTCTGTGGACAAGTGGCTATTTAGTTAACACTTTATTTCGATAGTCCACTTTAGATATTCGACTAACAGTTTGTAACTTTGCAACTACATGTCAACTAGCAGTGAATAGAGTATTAGAAGACTATCTGCTTAATATCTTCAAACACTTTATTTTGATGGGTCCACAACATATTACATACTGACTATCAGAAACTTTACAACTATATGTCAACTTATTCTACTGAGCCTAAACCTACCCTAACAGTCTATTCTGAAAGTAAGTAGACATGTAGTTGTGATTTAAGAATTAGTTGACATGTAGTTACAAAGTTACTTATAGTTAGTAGAATGTCTAAATGGACTATCGAAACAAAAAGTGTAACTGCTATTTAATATACAAATTATACTGCTTCAGTTAAAATGAGGAGAAAGCGAAACAAGTTAATTTTTTTTTTTTTCAAAGCCAATTTCAAAGGCATACTTGCTTAACGATCACTTAAATAATTTCATATATTTTTCAAATTTCAACTTAATTTTTTAAGCTACAATTGATTTTTTTAAAAAGCGAGTTTAATAAGTCAAGTCAAAATGATATAAAATGATATACGTAAACATTTTAGGCAGCAACTGAGCTTAAGTTGAAGTAGGTGGAATTTTTAAATGCCACAATTGATCCAGTATCACTATCAAATATATCAGTAAGCTACTTTAAAACAGACTCAACCATCCCTAAAAGATAGCATCATCAGAGAAACTGATCATAATCAATCTGATGTAATTTCATGAATGACAAAGAGTTAGTGAAACAGAGAAGGAAAGAGCTAGAAATATTACAGGGAAGAGAAATTACTGCATCAGGAAAATTACATAATAGACTATAAATGTGACTTTCACTCTAGTGGCTGCAAGACCTTTTCTCAGGCATTTATCTGACACCATAAATCCCACTTTTATATCAGTAAAGTAGAAATGGATACTTTAAATGGATATTTTTTTGGGGGAGAAAAAGTAGCCGTTCACAAAGTTTCCTGAGTAAGTTGCTGACAACTTGATTTAGGTCTAACGCACTTCTCAGCACAGCACAAGTGCCATAATTTGATCTTCATGTAAAAAGTGTTGCACAGTTTCACAAGAAGGTGATTTTATGAGATTGCTACAAAGCAGAAACGTTAAGAACCACTCTGTAAAAAATAATTGTAATTTCACACGTGAAATCTGTTAATAGGTTAACAGTAAATCCCTGTACTATATACAGAGAAAAACTGTAAAACATCTAATCAGGCATTTCATGTAATTTTACCGTAAAATGCTGTTAATTGTACAGTTTTAACAAGTAAATGGAACACATCAATGTATAATTTACAGTCAAAAACTGTAAACCGATATTCCCAGAATTCCCTGCCTGACACTCCACATTTGAAATGTTTCGCCAAAATTTTTAACTCATGTTTTTTAAATAGTTTTTGTTATCAGTTATGTACATTTGGGCTTTATGTTACATCTTCTGTTGTTTAATGAATGCTTATTGCATTATTTAAGTGTCATGTATGTTACCATGATGGTGTTTTGTGCTTGCATGAATGACTCTGTGCACCTTCTATGTATGCTTCTGCTTGTGGCAACGCTACTTGTGATGAGCTTTGATTCTTCATACTATTATGGTGGTTGTCAGTATGTTAAAGGTACAAAACAGATTTTAATAGCAGTGTGTATCATTGAATTTACTGGTTTACAAATAAATTCTTTTGTTTGCAAATTACAGTTTAATACTGTATTCTGACAATTGTTATGGTAAAAGTACAAAAAAACCTTGTAATTATAAAAAGATTTCATGTTTAATTACAGTAAAAACCTGCAATTATAGAACAAGAAATTACCGTTTTTTTAAGGGTTTATCTACATTTTTTTCTGACTGTTTTTTTCACTGTTTTTTAACAGACATTTTCTGGTGCTCCTGCTGCCAGAAAATAACTTTTTTTTTTAATGATTTTTTTTGTTTGTTTTTACAGTGCAGGAGAGAATGTGAACATGTTTGCATATGTGCCCTGCATATTTCATCTGTCCTTGACTCACAATAACAACCTCTGGTCTCCAATCTAATTTAATCTTATTATCAAGGGTGCTGTTTTTCACTCTACAGGCCCTTCTAGAGCAAAACTAACTCAGATGCTGAATTATTTCCGATAACATTTATTATTCTTGAATATTTAAACATGAATGTCATATTTTCACATCACAAGTACAATGAGAATGTCGACAGGGGCTTCTTTGGGTTTGTTTCATTCTTTCTTTGAATTCAGTCAAGCCATAATCTATTACCGGAGCGCTAATGAACTCTCCTCTGCTCTTCTCATTACAGGAGGGAGGCGTGCTGTTTATTGATCTGTGTGTAAGAGTGACTGAAAAGAATTGATATGCATTGACAGTTCCTTGAGGGGAGGAAAAGGACGGAAGGAAAAAAGAGAGAGGCCTCAGAAAGTGTTTAGACACTTAAGTCACACTAAAAAAACGTCTGAAAGCTATTGTATTATGTAACAAAATATGAAACCAAGAGGAATTTACACTACTGTTTAGAGGTTTGGGGGCAGAAATTTATATTTTAATATTTTTTATTATTATGTGTTAAATTGGTCAAAAGTGACAGTAGCTGCGCTTCCATTCCCTTCAAATTGATTAAACTTAACGGATAGAGTTGAAAGCTGCGATATATTTAAAGCTAACAACATCTGGTCACCACAACTCATCACAAGAGGAAAAAATAATTTTAGTCATAATGCAAACAGTGTAATTTCACTATAGATTTTATTGACATCTATAAAATATCGCAACAGTTTTGCACAAACCTGTAAAACACATCTATTAAAGACTTTTATATTATTACAAAAAACTACATTTATTACAAAATAAACATAAATGCTGTTCTTTTTAACTTTTTAAAATTGATTTATTAAAAAAAAAAAACATAAATAATAAGCAGCAGAGCTGTTTTCAACATTGATAATAATAAATGTTTTTTGAGCAGCAAATCGGCATTTTAAAAGGATTTCTGAAGGATCATGTGACACTGAAGACTGGAGTAATGATCCTGAAAATTCTTCTTTGCATCACAGGAGTAAATTGCATTTTAAAATATTTTCAAACATTATTGTAATAATATTTGACAATAATTTAATAAAGGTTTACTGCCTTTGATCAAATAAATGCAGCATTGGTGAGTATAAAAGACATCTTTAAAATTTACATTAAAAAAATTACATTAAATCTTACATTACAGAATAACATTAAAACAATAGAGCAAAAGTTTGTACAGTGTTTGATGAAACTCAGTTTAATATTTAGTAATTTATGTGGAGAATTGTATACATTTTTAAGTCCAAAAATACTTAAAGCTAGTGTACAAAGAGGCAGGAGGACAAGCTTTAATTTCTCACTAGGTTTTATTAAAAAACTAAATGAAGAAGTCTTTGATGTGAACAGAGAAACACTTCTCGCTACTTTAGCCCTCTGTCAGCTCTTTGATGACTAAACGTTACACTTTTGTCTCTGTGGTTTGTTAGTTGACATAACTTTAAGTATTGCTCCACCACTATGTGCTCCTCTTCTCGCTGACCAATCAGAACAAACCTGGAGCTAAATTTGTTCGTGAGAAAATTAAATGTTGGGAAAAAAAAAACACCTATAAACCAGCTAGAACACACTAAAAGACACCACACAAGCACAATATCACTCAAAATAATAATTCAGCATCATAGTAATGAGTTTCTCACAGGCAATCACCACTCAGACTTCCTTCAGAAAATGTCAAAATCTCCATCAAAGAAATGAGAGCTGACACCCAACATTCAGTGTGCACTCAAGAGGGACATTTTAAGATGTAGCTCTTGTGAACAAATTAAATTAGTCAGCTTGGCTCGTGCACAAGCTCGGGTTGAGTACCTCTGCCCTACAACCTTCTTGATCAGCTTTCCTTCCAACTTGGCAACAAAACAAAGGTGACAAGAAGGTCGAAGCAAAAGCCCTGCATCAGAACTTTTGAAGGTTTTTTTTTTTTCTGAAGCAGTCAGCTTTGCTGAAACAAAGTTGTTCTCCGGTCCAGAGCATCCCTATGAAACTAGAAGATAGTCTATGGGATGCCAGGCTGTATTAGAAATGATTTAACCTGCATGTCCTCCGCTGGCCCTGGGCACCAATAGAGTATGGGCTAGCACCACGGCTGCGGGGCGGAGGAGAAGGGCGGCATAAATCCATACTCTCCATTATGGATGAAGTAGCAGACAAAGAAATAGAAGTAACGGATTTTCAGACAGGCAAACATTTAGCATTACAGCTATAAATAATGACTATAAAACAAGGCCTTGGCTCAGACTTTCAGAAGGTTCTCAACAAATCAACTTTGCAGATTATTGGTGTTGCAAGGGCACAGTTTGTCCACACACATAAAACTGTGTGACAAAAGTGTATTTCTGAGAAGAGGCCGCAAGCAAGTCAGTTATGGGCCGAGGAAAAGATGATTACTGTCCATTGGGGGTAGGGATATTTTGGAACTTAATGGATTTGAATATCAATCCAACGGCAAACTGATTGTTGATGCATCTCTTTTTCAAAATATTTGGGCTGGTAAGATTTTTTATGAAAAAAGCATAATGCCAATTTATTTGTTTAAATATGCAGCAATATTATGTAATATTCACAATTTATAATACGTTTTCCATTTGAATATATTTTAAAATATAATTTATTTCTTTAATGCAAAGCTGTATTTTCAGCATCATTATACTGCAGTCGTCAGTGTCACGCGATCCTTCAGAAATCATGCTAATAGGATTATTTGCTGCTCAAGAAATGTTTCTTATTGTTATCGGTTTTAAAAACTGCTCAATATTTTTCTGGAAAAATAGATGTATTTTTTTTTTTTTTTTAGGATTTCTTGGTTTCATTTATTTGAAAAATAATATTTTTTTAAAGATGTAAAAACTGTCAATTTTGATCAATTTTATGTGTCCTTGCTAATTTCTTAATCTTTCTTTAAAAAAGCATGTAAAATGATAAAATATATATATAAAATAAAGCTAAGAAAAAGTAGTAAAGCATCAGCAAACTATTTTTCCCTCACTTTGCATCTAAAGTAAATATCAGATCAGCCCTTTTATTTGTGGCAAAAAATAAATACAATAAATAGAGTATCATGGCTTGCAACAGCACTATGATAATACGTTATTTAAAAAAAATAATAAATTCAAACTGATTTCGATTTGCTACATTTTATTCAAATTTAAAAATAAAATATATTTAAAATATTAAAAAATACATATATATATATTATAAATAGAACATTTAGAAATGTATTTGTAATAATACAATTAGTAATAAATAAGCAAAACAGAATCTTGATGCAACTACTGTATATACTCAAACATTTCCAAGTGGAACCAGACATGGAAATATCCATTTCATGAAGTGCTCATCCAGGAGGAGAATCATACTTTTTATAATGTATATTAAACATACCATGTATATACTCCTAGCCTTATATAGCCCTCATGCGGTTCTTTATTAAAGTATGGCTATTAAGGCCAGCAGAATGCAGGAGGAATTCTCTTCTCTTGTTGTTTATTGATCATTTAATCAAGCGTCTGTTAAAGGTCATATAGCTGGAGGTCACGTGACGCACCTGCACTGACCCTTCGCGTGAGACAGACAGAGAGAAAGGACCTTTTCCTCCGGCACAACCAATCTCTGTAACAACTTCCAGCACTATGCACTTCACACTTCCTGTTAATTACTTCGGTCAATCAACACCTTTCCGGGCCACTTCCTCCTAAAGAAAATAGACTGGTGGAGAACACAGATGCTGAGATGAATAACAAACCAGGCGGTTCCTCTCATGTCTATCACTATTTTTTAATAGTTTAATAGTTTAATAGCCTTCCAAAGACAGTTAAATAACCTATTGATTGTTAATTCAAATACAAATAAATGTGTTAATCAGTAGTGCAATGTTGAAACACTTCTCAAACCTGAAATGTTTTTTGGAATCTGATTATTTAATCCAGATTTCATGTGATCAGGACCCAGCTCTGAGTACAAGTGCATTTGGATGCCTTACCATTGCAAGGTTAGGATAGGGTTAGCATTTGTAGGACTTGACTATCAGGTGGTTTTTTGCTGACAGGTTAAATCAAACTCACTAAATTATTATTGATGTCCATGACCTCATGAGAATGTCAGGCCAACGGTGTAATAAACCTAAACAACTGGCTGAGAGAGAAAAGGAGACAAACAGACCAGACCAGAGGCTACTTCACAACAGACCAGCTAAACAAACTGAGGACAGCCAGGCAGTCACTGGACTCTTTTCAGTTTGTCAATATGATTTGGAAGACCTTAACGTACTGGATTTTTCCACCAACATGAGAAACATTACTGGAGATCATTTCTCATGGATGCTATTAAACAAAACCAAGGGTGTAAAAATACTCAAATTACAATAACATGAATTCTTTAAGGCCCGGGTTCTTTTTGAATTTGAATATCAGGGTAAATTTTTATTTAAGTTATTTTGTCTTCTATGAACTTCTTCTGCAGCCTCTGAAGGGTAGTAGTAAATGAAAAAAATATGTTTAGGCAAAATAAAGAAAAACGTACACATCTCTATTCTGTTCAAAAGTTTTCACTCCCTCTCATGATCCCTCTAATTTTGGTAAAATAATTTACATTTTGCATATTCTGAAATGGGGATGTAAAATTTTGACCTTAATAGTATAAATAATAACAGACTGAGCTCTGAACCATAAAATATTTTATGACAGGGACATTGGACTAGACTAAACTAAACTAGAGACTAACCTTAAAAAAAAAAATACATAGATCATTTTAACTTCTAATACTTAAGGACATAAAAAAAAAAAAGTCTCAACATATATTCATTTTTTTTTAAAGAATGACTAATGTCTATGTGTACCTTGCATTTGGGAAATATCAGTACGACCTATAGAGGAAGCAGGTGGAAAAAATACAAGTACATAGAAATGGGCTGCAGGAATGAAAGACCATCACTCACAGTTGATAACCAAAGTCTACTATGAACACTGACCTTAAAATGCAGTTTTTCTCTGTAAGAAATGGAGCTCAGAATAGATGCTAGAAAATTGCATCCGCCGACCGAATTTTGAAAAAGGAGCACTCGAGATGGGGCAGGTCAGGATGACTTTAACTAAGAGCAGCCTGCTGATGATCTCAAGGCCATGCAATTAAAGGTAGAGCAGTGAATATCGAACAGAAACGTGACACTATTGAGGAGCTGACAGGTTTATGAATGTCATTGTAACTAGTGTTCTTCCACACAATCTGAATGTGGCGAAGAAGCCCTTTGAAACCATTTGTCAACTCTATGTCAATGAGAAAAGACTGCCATGTGGCCATCTCAACTTTACTGCGAGCATAATTTTCAAATTCTCCTTTAACAAGAGGGTAATATCTCTAAAGAAAGCTAGTTAGCCTTTCCTGCCCTTTCTATCTTCTGAACGGCCTCATAAAGAGACACACACACACTCACAACATAGCAGGCAGACTTAATTATTCCCTGGAAATACTTACACTAGTCCCAAAATCAAGCGAGTTAAGGTTGATGTTTGCTCATTAACATTAAATATTGTTTTTTTATAGAAAGACTGACATACAGATCTGTTAAAAAAAAGAAAAAGAAAATCTGCCTAGAATGTGTAAAAATGTGTATTTCATTTATATACACCATCATTTAAGTTTGGGGTTGGTAAAATGTCTTAACATTTTTTAAATTTCATTTTCAATTTTTATTGTACTTGTACAATGATAATAAAGCCATTCATGAAAGAAGTCATTTATGTTCCAAGGCTGCATTTATTTGATAAAAATATAGTAAAGATGTATATAAATGTATAAACGCAAAATATCACAATTTAAATGAACCTACATCAAAATTTATTCCATACATTAAAATGTAATTTATTCCTGTATAAATCAGCATAACAGTTAATATTAAGTTAATATTTTTCTGTAAACCGTAACATATATATTTTTTCACTACAATGAATAGCTTTTTGCTAAAATTGTTTTGTAACATTACATATTACTCACTTTTCTTTATCAATTTAATGCCTCCCTGCTGAATAAATGAAAAAATAAATGAAAAAAACTCTAAAGGTATATTTATTTATTGACCAGTATGGAGGAACAGACAATTCTCAGATTTGTTTTGCAGTTAATTCCATTCAAATAAGCATTCTTTGATACAGCATTTTTGACACTGCACATTTCTCATCCGTGCTAGACAGCCGTTCTCGTCCCAACAAGTACATCTCAGCAGGCAGAAACATATTTGACACAGGAGCTGTTAGGAGAGGTTGACATGAAGGTTTAATTGAGGCCAAGATTTGTTTTTGACTGGACATATGGGAGCTTCTAGCCAATCTCACATACAAGCTGGTAAAAATTATAAAAAAAAACATACAGTGTTCCCAGGACCAGTTTATGATGTTTCTCTGTCAAAATATTGATTTATTTTGACAACCAATATACCAAATGACAGCTTTAACACTTCAGAACGGAAAATTGCTTTGTGCTCAAATTGCTATAAGCCACAGGAAGAGTCCACATTCTCCACACATCAGGTATTCTGGTCACTAAATATACTTTTCACATAATCTTTCCTTAGAGACAGCAAGAGGCCACATAACACAACCTCAGCAAAAGATATAATCAACCCGATTAATAAGACTAGCACAAACAGAGGTTAAACAGAGGTTAAATGCTCCTTTAGAGGTGTGAACGTTATAATCAATAGACGACCTGTCAGCATGCTGAAGATACCGCTCTGTACATGGGATTTTTCCAGTACATGACATCAGTGAAAACTCTCAGAGCGAAATTAAGCATGACCTTGACCACGCTGTAAAGCGAGAACCCAGAAACTGTGCTAATGCAGAGTGAACTATTCACCATCAGTACAGAGGAAACCTGTCTTGTTTGCTTATTTGGGTCAGAACTATTAATATCAGACACAAGCTTGAGGCTGTCGGTTTGACCCTTCTGTCGGACAACATCAATCCAAACGTTTCCTCTGAAGCTGCACCAGCCCAGATGGAGGTCCGTGAGAGGGACGGGGAACCCAGCGGAGGCGCATACAGACATCCTCTAAAGGTATCATCTTGTATTTATATTTTCCTGTCGCAATTAACAATGGTGACTTGACCTACTAGGCTGCCTACCTTTCCTGCATAGTCTATGCTTAAATCATAAAAAAAAAAAAATTGTTAATGCTGTATCAGTACTTTGTAGTATGCTAGTATTATTAGAATTTAGTTGCACTTCAGGCACCTTGCAAAGTTTTTGACCAAATCTTGTTTGTTTAGGGAGGCAGAGGTTGCTTAACTAACAGTACACAGTCAGTGAATGTCCAAAAACTTTCTAATGGAGAATTTGACGGCTGGCAGCATTTAACATCCATTAACGCTGACATTAGAATGACCTGCACAATGAAGGTCACTGTCACAGGATAACACCTTTCCAACAAGCCAGTAAATTATTGCTCTGTTAGCCATCCCAGTCAACTGGAAGTAGCATTAATGTAAATAGGGAACACTTAGGAGACACAACAGTTCAGCCGGTAACAAACGAACAGAATGTGAACCGCAGTGTGCAGAAAATACAAATAAGTGCAAAAGGTTAAAAAAAGAAAAACATAGCAAGGGTTTTGGCTGATCTCAATCGACATCTCAATGTTTTGGATGGGTCAAAACTAAAGACAAGCTGTCTTTACAATGTGATGTTTCAGAAACAGGTCTAGAGACATGGTTTTTAAAAGCTGAACTGCTACCAACTAGAGCGCCACCTTTTTAAAACGCTGTGTCATAACGCAAGTTGCAAGGTTAAACACAATTGTTTAGTCCATGTTCACAATGAAAAAAAAAAAACAATGGAAAAACTGCAGTTGAATGCAAAAACATAAGATGAGGGGTAGTAAATTGAAAAAAGTATGTTTAGCCATGCCGTTTTTATAAGCTGGACTTTTAACTCGACAGCTATGTTTTTAGAGCACATACACGTACAGTAAATCTAGCATGTTTATATGGATAAACTTAAAAGCCATTGCAGTGGAATGCAAAATGTGAGATGCAGGGTAATGAAATACAAGTCTGGAGATTTCTCCATTTTATTTTACAACCTGCTGTGTGCAACCAGTAACATGACTCAACTGCCTAGTTATTAGTCATTAGTCATATTTGTGTGAATGAGTTGGGATAGAGCATTTGAGTGAAAGTGTGTCTCATCATCCATGCTGGGCACACACATGCAGCAGCACTTCATCAGACAATGCAGCGGCGCTGACAGCCTGCTTTATCACTGAGATCAAATGCAGCTCTCTATTCCTCTCTCTCTCTCTCTCTCTCTCTCTCTCTCTCTCCACACCTCCACTGATGCTTTAAGCACCTAATTCTTCTTTATTTCAGCTGCTGTGTGTAAGAACAAGCACTAACAGACTACACAGAATCTTCGTAAGACACACAGGATTAGACGATGTACAAATAATGGAAACTTCATATCCATTTGTTTTTTTGTTCAATCCAATTACGACCGCCACAAGCAAAATGTTGTTGACTATGTGGTTTTTATGTGCCTGTAGCATCACACTGAGAAGCTCCGCCCATTATGACATCTCATTGGCCCAAAATATTTACTTTTCTTTTTAATAATGCAACTGATGCATCAACCATGATGAAACCATGGTTTCAACAAAAGCATACACTTCAGCTCATAGGTCTATAATTAAAATCAGTTTTTCTAAAATTATAGATTTTCTATTTCGATTTTTTTTTTTATTACTTCCAAAACCTGATTCTTGTGCATATGGCCATACAAACCATTAGAAGCCCATTTCTGGCACAGCTTTTTGTCTTGATAACTTCACTAAATTTCTAACAAATGTTTTCAACTGTTAGTCATTTTCAAACATTTAAAGCAGGCAGGGTTAACCTTGCAGTTGAACTCATTAATGTCAGACTTTCAAAAGCCTTAAGATTTTAATAATAACATTTTAAAGCACAGCCACCACAAAATCAGACTTTAGCATCTGTTATTACGGATTTTCTTATTTTTACATTTCCAGCATTGGAACACAATCAACCATGCAAAAGCATAAGAATAGCATTGCTTCACAACGTAGTACCTACTCCCCAACACTTGTCAAAATACAGAAACCTAAAAATTAACACTGCCCCTAACTCACTTCAATTCATGACTCAAAGAAAATCTTGGTCATTCTGACAGGCAGCAGCAGTAATGTGTTACAGACATACTTCATATGTGCCTGTATCCCGCCTGACAGCACAAGCCTTGTTAAACTGTCTGAAATAAACACAAGCAGACCCATAACATCCATCAAAGCTAAGAGCAAGACAGTGCACAAGTTCATTCAACTCAATACAATACATTTGTATATAAGACACTCTATACCAATCAATAGAAACTATGGAGCAGCCATATATAATAATAATACAATACAAATCTGCAGATCTATTAATTCACTTTGTTGGGAAGCAGTAAATCAATAGCTCAGTGTAGTTATTATGAATCATCAAAATGAAGAGTTGACTAATGCCACAATGAACAGAAACATTAAGCATCAATCATCAGATTTACAACGCGTTCCCTTAAGAATAATAGCATTTATTGGAAAAATCATATAAACCCACTGACTTGATTAAGAGCTGAGCACAAATATAACTCTTTCACGTGGGCACACGTCACAAAAACCCTCTTAAAGCAATAGCTCATCTCAAAATGAAAGTTTAGACATTTCTTGCTTTTCTTAAGACGGTCGCTGCTGTCTTCCAATGAAAGAGGATGACTGTCAACTCCAAAAAAGACTTCATACGTAGCGTCCTGTGAAACTTTAGTCGTTGTTTGTTTTCATTTCGCAGCGTAGTGATGCCACATCGAGGCCTAAAAGCGAATCTCACGGGTCAGTTTTGTCAGCGTCGGTGTTTATCAACACTGTCTGATAAAAAGCAGTTTTAGAACTACTATGCAGAATATGATTAAGATGGTTTTAATATAGTGTCATGTAGAGAAGCACAGTCATAAATCAAACAATGACATGTTGTCCAGGCTCTCGCTTCGCAATACTCAAGCGGCAGCTGTCTCACAGTTGATCAATAGACAGTGAGACGCATTAAAACGCTGTTTACAACACGATCTCTACCTCAGTATGCAGCTCATGGAAAGCCTAAGTCCGCTTTTTCATAATTTCATTCAATTTTTTTTAAGTCAGAAAGGTTCAGTCTATGATATATTAACCTTAATCAAAAATATGATGCAAAAGCACCACAAATGAGATGCAAAGTCTTTTTTGTACATTTGTTCTGATACGGATTGGCTATAGTCGATGTCCTCGGCCCGTGCTGTGCTCTATTAAGTCTAGTTTGTGCAGCTAGTGTGGATCAATATCCTTCTTTATCTAATCAATAGAGGTAGGACACAATTGAATGCAGGTGAGGCTGCTCAAATATGGCTGACGTCCATCTATGAGACATCTGGAACCTACTATTTAAAATGTATAATAAAAAAAAAAAAGTTTCTTTGTAAAAATTGTAAAGCAAGGTTTAATTGGTAATTATTACTCAATTATTACTCTACATTTCATCCATTCAGGGTGAAATCCAGCGGCTGCATGCCTTTTCAAGCGGCTCCAAGAATGTGGCATACTGTTAAATAAGTAAAATACGAATGAACTAAGAGGGACATTTTAATTTACAATAACACAGCCCTGAACAGACTTAAAAGGACGGGCACGCTGGGATTAAAATTCACAGGTTTATGAGCATAATAAAGAGCAAGACTTGTTAACGCTGAGAACTTTGGAAAAGATTCAAAATATCCTCGAGTGAATGTTTAGTATTGTCCTCTAGTTGATTTTTGCCGTTCTTACAGTCTAAACAACAAATATATCAATATCAAGCTACTAAAATATACAAATACACATTATCTGACACAAATATTAAAATGAAAAGGCAATTTAAAACCTTTTATATGCAAAACAATCCTTTAATTACACTGTAAAAAATTCCTGTAGAAATTACAGTATTACTGGCAGCTGGATGCCAGTAACTTACTGTAGATTTAAATGTATGGTAATTTCAGGCAGATTTTAATAGTTTTATTATGTAAAGATAAAGACTTTTTAATATTTAACGTTCATTTATCTTTGAACAACCAGTTGCAAATAAATTTGATAAATATAAATTTACAGTAAGTTACTGGCATTAAGCTGCATAGTTACAGCTAATCTTTTTACAGTGTACACCTTGAGAATTTCCTTTACAAATAATTGAAAATGTATTTATTTTGTGACAACCCATGGAATAATAATAAAAAAGCATGAGTCCGTCTCAAAGATCAAAAAGAGCTTATCTATTTTTATTTTAACGAGACATCGGTGGATGTGATTGTCAAGTATTTGAAGTGACTTACATGCAAAGTGACAGGCTGCACAGAACATACACTCAAGAAAAACACATTTGACAGCAAGAAAGAGAAAGAGAGAGAGAAAGAGGCGAAAGCAGGAAGATTCCTAGAAAGAAGGCACATTTGTTTAGTTTATGGACATATTACATGTGCGTTGGGTAACATTATAGCATTTCACCCACATAAAATGACTTGCTTTTGTGCTTTAGAGAGACATGAATGACTTCTTACAGTTTGTTTGTGGAGCACATCAGAAAAAAAGAACTGAACAAGGTGTCCATTCTGTCCACAAACACCATCCGACAGATGTATTTCCCTTTAAATCGACAGCAGTTTGAAGTTCAACCAACAGCATTAACAGCGTAAACTCAAGCGCAGGTTCAGATACATGTTTCTCTTAGATCAGGAGACAGCGCTCTCACAGAGAGCAGCGATCAGTTTACAGTATCAAACACGTCACAGATCAAACGAATCAACCGCAGGGGAAAGAAAAAGAGAAACATGTCCAACTAAGAAGTCTGAGGCAGACATGAGCTGGACGGAGCAAAAATACACACAAATAGAAAATCATTAGAGAAATTAAAGGAATAGTTCAGCTAACATTTACTTCTGTCATTGCCTATTCACCCTTTAATGCTATTTTGGACCCCATTGACTGTCATTTCTCTCCTTTTGGCCAAATGATGACAAAATAACATAAGACCCCACTGACTTTCATTATACGTGAAAAAAGAAAGAAAGTCAAACTGTTTGCAATGACACGAGAGTGAGTGTGTAAACTATTCCTTCAAGGAGCAAAAATGTGCAAAACGAAAGGCAGGAATCAGCTGCCATACATTTGGTATGAATTAAAGCCAAACTCAAGACAACTTCGTCAGAACTAAAGTGACATTAACATTAATAACTGTGAATATGTTCTCTCAGGCACGATGAGGTGCTCCATATCGATCATGATAAATCTCAGTCTCTGTAGATCATGAGGCAGATGTGTTCATTTAATTTCTGGTTTGTCCATCCTTGCTGCCTTCCCAAGGGCCCGTTTGAGAAGCCGAGAGCTTGCGGTAAGACGTCACTACATGGAGAACATATGGAAGCCTTCAATGCCTCTATCAATCTGCTGATGAACTGAGATTGAACTCCAGGTCTGGGCACATTATTCAGACAAGCATTGCGTTGGTGTCACCATCCGTCAGCGCAGGAGACGCAGCGAGGTGCCAGCCGCCAGTTGGGAGTGCCGGAAACACCAGCTGGGAAACGCTAACAATCTTGGAAGACGAAAACAAGGAACGGTTATCGTCAGTTCGTTTGTCTTTGACTTGATAAATATTACGAATATTTTTGGTGGGGGCTGAATTTTTAAGTTCTTGTGCACCAGCTTGTCATTTCTTCTGAAGATCAACGAAACTAAACTAAATCGGTCAAGAAAACGTGAAGGCCACATTTCACCCCGATATCATAAAAGAGTTCAATTAAATTTAAACACAAGAGAACGATGTAATTTAAAAAGATGATTAAACCACACTTTCCCAACAGGTTTTCATTGTTAAAATGCAATTTTTTTTTTATAAATACTAGTGCTGGGCAATGATTAATCACCATTAATCACATCCAAAATAAAAGTGTTGTTTGCGTGTACTGTGTATATTTATTATGTATAGATAAATATACACACACACATTCATATAATTGATTTTATTTTATATATAAATGTATTTTTATTAAGTATATACATGCATGCGTGAGTATATATATATACATAATATATATACAAAGTACATAAATATATTATGTACACAAACATTTTTAGTTTGGAATCGTTAACCAGCACTAATGCATAATATAATATAATATATACACTATTACAAAAATGATACGCATTAATCAGAACAGATTTTTTAAACAACAGTTTTGTAAACAACATCACATATGCAAAGACTTTAATTCTTATGCATATGATTTTATTTTTATTATTATTTATTTAATTTATCATCATTTATTCAACATTTCTTTGCTTTTGGGGTGGAGCGTGACCCAATCATGTTTTAATGAGATTCACCTAAATGAAGCGGAAAATCAAAAGTAACTAATACATAAAAAAATAAGTGACGTTTGGAATGAGCACATCATATATGGTTTTTAAGTAATGCTTTGAAAATAATCCTAAACATCCACTAAATTTCTTTTGGTCCCTTTTAAACACTGAATTAAGTTAGACTGAATTAAACTTCAGCTAATTCTTTTAACATAAAACCCTAACAAACACCCAAAAACAAATCTGCTTGTGCGGTCAGTTCTTGACTTCGGTGAGGACAATATTAGCCGTCACAAACATCAGACAGAACGTTGCCCACAATATCACAAACCAAACCCAGAAGGTATGATGGAAAGGTGACCGGTGCTTATTTACAGCATCCCTTCCCAACACGGGCTCGAGATGACGCCTACTAAAATACACTAGGAAGGCCGGGATGATGTACTGAATGCCCGTTCCGGCATACGCCCCAGTGATGCCCACAAGAGCCTCTAGATCATGAGTACAGAAGGCCACGATGATGGGCGGCACTAGAGTAATGAGCGGGAAGACAATACGGTCCACCACCCAAGGGTACGTGCCACCGTCCCGATGGAAGAGGGTCTTCCAGTTGTTGCGTAGTGTGACGGCTATTATGGGAAAGTTGGTGCTGATGGTGAAGACTGGAAAGAGGCCCAGGAAGTAGCGCAGCACTGGAATGCTCAGGACGTCACAGTTATCTGTGAAGTTTAGAGTGTACATGTCCCGCAACAGAGAACTGTCGAAGCAGAAGATGGCCGTGAGGGACAGCAGGCTGTAGAAGCACAAGATGAGGACGTAGTCAGCCATGACCAGGGCACTCATGCGGTGCTTGTTGGAGATGGGCGTCACGAGCGAGGGCAGCGAGTGCTGGCACATGAACGAGTAGACACAGACCCCGAAGAGGTTGGGCACACCTGAGATCTGAGCCACAGATGGGTGGCCCTCACCGTGCCCCTTCCCGATGCGAATCAAAGCCAGGATGATCATCATGGTGAATGCTGAAAGAGACAGACAGACTCCTGTTATTATACAAAATCATGACACACTATAGACTATTTAGTGCATTTTGTTGTATTTAATGCAAGACAATAGTCAAAATGTCAATTTTGAGATTTTGGAATGCTTGTTTTAGACTAATGGAAGAAAACTTGCAGCTGTAGATTTCAATTAGCAGCCAGAAATCTCCATTTCTGAAGCATGTACATACATCAAACATCATAGTTTTATTCCAATCTATGTTCTGAAAGTTTTAAGGGTTGTTCATTTATCATTTCTTTCCTAACAACACTGAAAATGTATTTGTTTTTCTTTTCCCAGTTATCTCTATTTTCTATTTAAGCCCATTTTCACCACTGAATAAAAAGTAAAACAAGGTAATCGTGACGTTTTTGGATTTTGGACTTTTTCTCGCAATTTCTTTCTTTTTTTTTTTTAATTTAAGAACTGCGAGATATAAACTCGCAACTGCAAGAAAAAAAAAAGTCAGGACAGCAAAATTTAGAAAAATAAATTCAGAATTGTGAGACATAAACTAGCACCTGCAAGAAAAAGGTCAGAATACTGACTTTCTCAGAATTTAAATATAAACTTTTAATTTCATGTTATAAAGTCAGAACTGCAAGATATAAATGCAATTCGGAGAAAACAAGTCATAATATAAACTCTTTTTTTTTAAACTTTTTTTCCCTTGCAACTACAATTCTTTATCTCACAATTCTGAAAAAAGAAGTCTGAATTGCAAGGGGGGAAAAAAGTCAGAATCATGAGAGAGAAATTTGAAATTGCTAGAAAAAAAAACACCAGTTTATTATTAGTCTTTTTTTTCTAGCAAGATCTGGCAACATCTCAACAGTCAAGACCTTATTCCATGAGAATTCGGCCTAATACTGTATTATCAGCAACACGAAACAAAAAGCCTGTGTTCTTTTTTTTTTTTTTTTCTGTTCTACAAAATGTATGTAAATTACTGTATACTTTAGATAATTCATTAAATAAGTCTCATTTACATATTTAAATAACATTTTAGAAAACTTGTAAGAGAAAAATAGTAATTTAAAATAGGTAACACTATTAACCATTATTAACTACGACTTTTCCCTCAATAAATTCTTAAATAGAGTAGAATTAGGGATGTAGAATAAGGTCATGTAGAAAAAGGCATTAATATGTGCTTAATTAGTGCTACTAAATGGCTAATATTCTAGTAATATGCATGCTAATAAGCAACTAATATGTGTAACTGTAAAATAAAAGTTGCAGAAAAAATTTAACTTGGGAATCACGGTGATATCTATCAGATAAATATTTTACTCTATTCACCTGGGGTTTCTTGCCTTAATGCTGTATATTCAGCTCATACATGAGTTTGCCAAGCTGAGATGATTATTTATTAACACTGTCCGTCTAAAGCCGATTTTAGGCATAACCCCATTTTTAGTAGCCTGAATAGCAAAAAAATGCATGAAATCTGATTTTAACAAAATCAATCCAAGTCTCATGAGGATGTGACTTGAAATCCAGTTAAATTGGATTTGAGTAGATCAGTTTCAGCATGAACTGCATGAACAGATATCAAGTTTATCTTCCATTATTTGGGACACAACTATGTGGGGGGGAAAAATTCAAGGTCTCTGTTGGGTATGTTTTGCACTTTATGAGTTGTCATGATGGACTTCAATAGAGGACATATTCCCAGTTCCCCTCTGTCCACACAGACAGCTTGCTGCTTATACACCATGTCTGGAAACCACTGATGCAGCAACTAGAGTCAAACACTGTTGCGTGACGCACAGCTTCAGTGAGTCCAGTTTTCACCAACCACGGGCCAGTCCGCTTCAAAGATGAAACCAAAACTTTACCGGATTATTTAGCCAGAAATTCATGCTACAAAAAGCTGACTTTGGGTCATTTTCATTTTATTACTACAACCTACAAACAAACTACCTTAAAAACTGTGCAAGTGTATGTAGGAAAAATAGTTTAATAAATAAAATGTATTTGATTTTTTTCAATAGAAGGTACAACACAGTTAAAAAGTGGTTGGTAAGATTTATTTAATGTTTTTGAAAGAAATCTCTTAGGCTAGCACAACATATGCACCAATGGACATACATTATTAACACTAAACTCTGTGTTGGGTTTGACTCATTGGTGTGCACACAGAAACAGCCACGGGTCAAACTATAATTAAGCATAACATTAGGTCTCCTCTATTCTAACATATTTACCTTATTTAAGCTTTTGATTATTTTTGTAATACTGAATTTATATTGAGAACAAACAAATAAAATACCTGACTTTCTGTATTTCTATTCTGATTGATGTTGCCATCAATGCTGAGCAAGATGAGACTGTTAAGAATCTAATGGGATGCTGGGAAAATGCTGAGCTGGTTAAAAAGGGACCAATATGTTCCGTTCATAGACAACCAGGAACAGGAGCATGGATGGTAAAAGCCCTAAACAAGTGCAATCCCCTCCATTTCATTATTTCAAACATCTAAAGCTTAGTATTTCTCCTGAAGGTCTTTATATATAGATATGAGGCAAGAAAAAAAAGAAATAATAATAATAATAATAAAACATATATACATACATACATATATATATATATATATATATATATATATATATATCCTTGAAATTAAAATTTAAATATTAAAAAAAATTAAATATAATAATAATTAAATTAAATTAAAATATATTTTAAATTGTAAATTATTAAATATAGAAGATTTTTTTTAAATAAAATAAAATGCAAAATAAAAGAAAAATGAAAAAGAAAAGAAATAATGTACACTGTTATACTACAACAGATCCACAACAAAAAGCTGCTAAACATCATCCTATCCCAGTTTCCGGATAGCTTAGAGAACTGATGAGTAATAATCAGTCCTTATCCTCTTTCCTAATGTATCACACGGCCAGGTCAGGGACTACAGGTGTAAATCTGAGATGCCAGCCAAGGGATTTAAAGGGGAAATGGATTGGGTCCTTCCACACCTCTGAGAGTCCAGCTGACGTGCAATTAATCGGAGGTGCTCCCGACAGCAGTGCTGACCCCAAGGTCTTCATTAGCATTAAAGGTGTCCTCACACATGCTCATTCAGTGTTTGAAAGAGATGCATTCTTCCTGGCAGGAGTAAAACATTCCAGCAGCAAACAAGGGGCAGAGTGCATGTCACACTAATCTCAGTCTATTAATCAAGGGCAGGTTGCATGTAAGGGGAATAAATAATTCAGTAGTTGTGAAAAAACAAATAACGTAATCACAGTGATGTTGCAGTATGTGTCTCAGGAGAGAGAGCATGCTGCCAGCAAAATTACAAATTACCTCATTTCAAGTACACAAATAACCAAACAACCATTATGAATGAGTTTAGAAAGGTTTTGAAAGTATTTAAGTTAATAATATAAAAACACATGATATGTTTTTATAATAGATAATAACAGATATTTTTATAATAGATATTAATAATACAACAACATCTATATATAATATATACAATAATATAAAAACACATCCGTCACACTATTTAAATTATGTCAGCTAAAAAAGGACAGTAATATAAAGAGCACAAAGCCAAAGGCAAACAACTGCATTAACAGGTAACCTTCATTGTGCAATATGCTTAATATAGCAAAACTGATACGCAAGAGCTCAACTAGAGGACAAACACAGACATACACAATGATGGAACTACAAATCACTGGGGCAAACGTCAGAGACAGATAATGTAACTGAAGAGACCAACCCGAGAGGATACAAGTATGGATGGGATGTAGGCAGATTCAAGATGCATTACTCCTTTTCATAACAATAGCAGAGTATATAAAAGAGTCGCACAGAAAGAATAGGAGGGTAGAGGAGAAAAAAAAAGAGAAAAGAAAATCAAGGGCACACTTAATCCAAATACTCCTGACATCTCCTGACACAACTCAAGTCATTGTATAGATGCTTA
The DNA here is from genome assembly GCA_032357425.1 of Enteromius argenteus. Classification (NCBI taxonomy): domain Eukaryota; kingdom Metazoa; phylum Chordata; class Actinopteri; order Cypriniformes; family Cyprinidae; genus Enteromius; species Enteromius argenteus. Next base: position 19,188,238 of record JAUCMR010000071.1, read on the forward strand.
ACCTTCAGCACAGAGGCCTTTTGTTGTTTAGGGATGAGATGTGATTGCATCCTGCCACATACGGCCCAGCGATTCATCACACGCTATAAATTCCCTCAGTGTACATGCGGATGGCCATGGAAAATGCCACTGGTATCTCTGTCTTATTCATCATGATATGTTTGTATCTAACACCAGTGTCAGCAGAGCCTGGTCAGGAGACCCCACACAGGTAGACGAGGATATAAAAAAACAAAAAACAAAAATGTAATGCAACAAAGTCAACTTGTCATGGCATCACAATCAAAACGACACTGATTGCTAAAGCTTCCTCAAAGGACTGCTGGGTTTTTGAAGGACACTCTTCATTAACAAAGCGCCCGTGAGACATTGAGTCACATGATCAGCTGTGACCATCAAGTGTGAATGGAGAAATGTGAGTGGCAGACGTCAAAAACACCCCTTCTGTGAAAGTAACATCAATCATTTATAAACTGTTATTTAGCAACTCGCAGTAATCGTGACTTTGCCAAGTAGGACGCATTGCTAGATCAACAACCTTGCTTGATTGTCCTGGAACATTCTTCTCAAACAATCAGGTTTCAGAGAGATATTTATATTCATATCAGTGATAAACTACTGTTCAAATGCTTGGGGTCAGCAAGATTTTAGGTATGCACAGTATTATCGGAATCGGTGGGTAATGGCTTTAATATGGGCAAATAAAGCTGTAATGGATGTTATAAAATAATAGGTATGTTTTGATTTAAAGGTCAGAAGCTACAGCTTAAATTAAAAAAAAATAATAATAATAATAATAATAAATACAAAAAATAAAAATCACAAACGTAATACTTGTATAGTTATTTTCAAAGCTTCCATATACTTAATAATGTTTTTTTGATTTGCACAGGAGAGACACAGGAGAGGTGTTGTTTCCAAAAAAAATAAATTTAAAATTAAAATTAAATTAAATTAAATTAAATTTTAAATTAAATTTTAAAATTACATTTTAAAATATATTCAAATAGAAAAGTGTTACTTTAAACTGTATTATTACAGTTTTACGGTATTTCTTTAAACAAATAAATGCAGTCCAGGTGAGCATAAGAGACCTTAAAACCTATGCAGCACCACAGCTCCTACTAATATTATATTATGTATGCAAGTCATTTGGAATGAAAGTGAATTGATTTTTGGACTGACTTTGTGATATAGTTGTGTTAATTATTGAATTAAAATGTTTATGTGACAGAGGGTGAATATACAGGGTACACACATCTCCCTAATTGCCTAAACTTTATTCTGCACCTAATTGTAATTAAAGTTTTAACAGAAACCCATTAAGGAAGCAAATGTGGGCATCAATACACAGCATAGGCTTAGGAGAGTTTAAAATCTATTTTATCACAGTTTCCAAATAAAAAAAAACCCCAGCAGAAAGCATCCACACTACGCCATTTCAGACCAGTTGATGATCCTCTGAAATTTTCAAGCAAATGAGCGAGTGGTTTTTATGGTCTGTTAAGGAAAGCAGTGTATGGTAGTTTGTAGCTTGTCCATATTGCAGGTCCTGCTAAATGAGAGGCGCCAACGCATTTTCCTTGAGAGCAATTTTCAGGCTCTATGAGCTGAACCATTGCCTGGGGTATTCATTAAGGCACGGCTATATTTCAGAGCACCTTGAGACTACAATGCTGCACAATATCCCACACTGATGCTGTTCCAGATCCAGCACCTTTTACAATATATCTGACCTATAAAACCACTATAAAGTCTGATTCTCAATGGAAATCTATTAATATGGGGAAAACCCTTAACATTTAAACAGCACTGGAACTAAATCCTTATGGCAGTGCTGCGGTTCACACACGAGTGCAGGGCTGTAATTTATTGATAAAACGTATATAGAATATAATTGAAACTAGTAGTGTCACAGTGTTCTGATTAAAAAAAAAAAATACACTGAAAAAAAAAAAGCATTGTAAAAAAAAAAGTCTGAGGTCACAGTGAGCTTTTGTGGGAAATCAAAGACTCATTAAATATTACTTAAAAATGCTCATTGGCATATGGTTTTATGCACTTGAGGATTTTTTTTTTTTAACCAATGCACAACTTAAGTTTTAATAGTTATATGTTCATCTGTAAATGCTATCAATTTACACAGGATTTTCATTTTCATTTTGCAAACAGCTCATGCACAGCAATTCTGTTTCATTGTTGCACCGCTTGCTTAGAGAAAAATATAAATGCTATTTTTTTTAAATCTCTTAAACTCGTCACATGAAGTTATCCAAAGCAATTTACAGTAATTGTGATTTAGCTAAAAAGGACATGTTTCTTGATCAACAACCTGTCATGTCTTTTTTTTTTTTAATAATAACCAATTTTATTTATTTTTATATAAAATTAAATTAATTGTAATTAAACACAAATAAATCAAATAATGAATCAATAAACGGATAAATTAAATAATTACACACATATTGCTTTATATAAAAAATATTAGTGCTGTCAAACGATTGATTAATCACATCCAAAATAAAAGTTTTTGTTTATACAGTATATGTGTGTGTGCTGTGTATATTTATTATGTATATATAAATACTCATATTATAATACTCATGAAATATTTACATTTATATTCATATTATAGATAAAGATGTATAAAGAAAAATTGTTTATTCATTACATATATTTATTTATATATACATCTGTGTGTATTTATATAGACGTAATAAATATACACAACACACATACATTATGTAAACAAAATGCAATGCGATTATTCATTTGACAGCTCTAACAAATATATAAATATTGTTTTATCATACAAAACTAAATGCCACTGACATTTTTTTGTACCCCACTGGTACATAAAGGCATCTATGATCGATTCTTTGCACTGCATCTATTGCAAATCACCTTCATACACATTTCCTTACATCATGCATTTGGCAGATGCTTTAATCCAAAGTGATTTATTTTGCATTCAAGCCATACAGTTTTTTCTTTAGTTCATCCACTGCCTGTTTGAGCAATGACCTTGTTAGCGCTCTACCATTACATATATAATGATGCAAACGATGTCTTCAACCTGAACAGCAGATTTTTTAAGTTTTCAGCATGTTGTTCTAGCACCATTAACAGTAATACAGTCTCCAGGGGGGCATTCGGTAGCCCACCATGGCAATGCAACACAGTCATTAATCTCCAGTGAGTAATCACATGCTCTTTGTCCTTTCCTCAACGTTCACACTAAATATTAATTAAAGCGGCAACCTCACTGACTCAAAAGTTGATAAATGTTCTCTACTTCAGTGCTGAGAAGAGGTGATCCTTCCCATTTAAATTACCCCCGCAATAAAACCGCCTTTAAATAATGCATGTGAAGACACACAGCTTTTGCATACAAGAAGCCATATCTGTGTTCCCGGTAAGCAAGGAGCATAATGGATTTTATACAAGTGGTGAGCAAGAGTCTACGGCTTTTGAGAGCGCGGAGACTTCATATCTGCGAGTAACAACACACAACAAGCTGTTTTATTTCAAGTATGAGGCTTCTGTTGTCGTTGAGCTAATAATTGAGCTCTGTTTTCTGGTTGAGCAGAGGACGGCGCTTGGGAGTAGAAACACGAAGTGGCTCCCCTGACGCCAACTGAACCGAACCCTACTTACCACATCTCGCTTGACACCGGAGCAGACACGGTCTCTCCTTCTGTGCATTATGGGTGAACGGAGGCACACGAGGTACGTACTGCTGTAAGTAATGACTGAGAGCAGAGAGGATCATGGGAAAAAGAAGTTGGTGTCTGGTTTAAATTCAAAAACTGAGAAGAACGGCTGCTCTAATGTATTAAAATGACACTGTTAATCAATAAAAGGGGAAAAATGTGGAAGAGGGAGTTTTGTCAGCTTGGGTTTTGGTATGAAATAACAGTATCGGGAACACAGATATGGCGTCTTGTATGTATAATGGATGAAAGTTCAGTCAGCTGGTCAAAATAAACTCTAAAAGGACGGCAAGCGTCTTGTATTACTTGGAAGGGGTGTATTTTGGGATGACCGCTTGAGTATATTCTCCTTGTTATTACTAGACCACTTACCAAATAAATTAAACTGACATGAAATATTGATTTGAGTTCCAATTATTGTATTATGTGGGTTAAGAGGAAGCCGTGGAGTGATACAAGAGACATGAAATGAGCATCGATATGTAGGAGATAAGTTGCCCGGGACATCATCATACAAATAAAGTTTGTCCGTCGAATGCAGCGATTGACCAATCAGAATCAAGTATTAAAGAGAGCAAAGTGATAAATAAACACTGATTATCTTGTAACAATTTCAAGACTGATTACAATATAAAAATGCAATTTATATTCAATGCAAATGTTTGTCATAATAATGTCTCTGCAGAGAAAAATGCTACAGACTAATATCATTATATTAGATTTGGCGATCTGTTTTTCTCCTCAGGGATAAATACAGTGCCTCAGTCTATGGTAAAGTAAGTTCTATTAATACAGATGAGGATGGTTTTTTAATACTAATTAAATGGAGATCGTTTATGGATCACTCCGCATATTAAATGACCAAGTGTTTGTTAATAGTAGCTATTCAAAAGGAACTAAAACCATTGACTATTGCTGGATCACATTAAAAATTCAATCCAATGTAAAGCTTACACAAGGTTTTCATTTGTTTTTATATTTTGGCTTGTTTGTTTGTTTTGCCTGTGAATCAACTTGGTCCTGCCTGGGAGAATTAATAAGCACAGCTGGAAAACAATCTGTAAAGCAAGTACCACTGCAGAATATCTAGTTTTTTATTTATTTATTTTTTTAAATAAACCGATTATTTAGATAAAATAAATAAATGCATAACTTGAAGAAAGACTAATTTTGCATTAATATTAATATGGACATTAATATTGTAGTATTAATTCACTAAATTAATAACAGCACTAAGCTTTAAAAGTAACAATTCTTATAATATGAATTGTATGCGATTAATACTGTGTAACATTATTTTTTTTAATAAAACATGATTGTCATCAAAATGATTGCATTTTCAGTTGTAAAGTGAGTTAATAAGCAAGATAATTAAAGATTTTTACATTTGAAAGTGAATTTAAGGCATTTTTAATACTCTAATGACTCACAGTTCTAGATCTGAATGGCTCTAGATCACACTGTAGACTAAAAATGAGAAAAATGCATTATCAAATAATTTCTTCAGCTCTCTGGAGATTCAGAATAGAGAAAGGAAAAAACAGCAACAAAAAGATAAGGGCAGCACACATACGAAAAGTTGGCCACTTTGCTGCAGGGTACTGTGATGTATTTCCGCAAAAAAAAAAAAAAGTGCAATACAAAGCCAACAGCGGGCAGCTAGACCAGTGAAGTCTTTCACGATCGACTGGAATCATACATAATACATACATGATGCAAATGACCCCATATTGATTTGCACGGCTAATAGAGCAAGAATCCATTCTGGATAAACAGTCTGAGAAATAACGGCACTGCTGTGATGTTCATCACCTGCATTCAGCAGTATATGTTGCTGAAGCAAGCAGGATGAGCTACTTCAACCCCCAGGTTATAGTGTCCTTAAATGGGCAGAGCGTTAAAACACAGATGGCAGAAATATGGGCGCACATGCTGATCAACAGATCTCTGTACTTTGTCTATACATTTCTTGATACACAAATTTTGAGTAACTGCTACACAATGCTGCATAGCACCACTTTCCACCACTCAGTGTTACTGAAACCTGCACAGCTCAACTGCCTCCGATTTTTGCCCTGTGGAGCTTTTAGGAAACGTATCGAACAGCCAGTGATGCTCATTCACATCTCCTTGTGAATCAATGAGACGAAGAGCAGAGAAAGGTGAGTGAAAGGGCATATGCTTGTTTCTTAAAAAGTCTATGAGCGCTGCAAATGTGCACACAAGAAAGCTTGTTTTACGTACGTTTTACAGGTTCATTCACCGGAGCGTGCACATGGGATTCAGTGCAGCTGTGATTTGAGCAGCGAGTGAGGATGGGCGGTTTTATTTTGGGCCTGTCGTCTGGTAAGTGACTGCCCAATCACGCCTGAGACGGCCTGTCTAGCCTGTCAGGCTGAAGTATGAGGGAGACAGAAGGCGGAGACATGGAGCGGGACGCATTTATGATTGACAGACCCTGGCTACATTGCAGAGGAAGGGAACAATGTACTAACCATGATGGCGTACCTTTAAGAGATATATATTAAGAAAAAAAAAAGTTAATGGGGAAAGGGAAAAAAAATTACTAAATGTTTCTTTTAGTAACTTGGTTTTATCAAAGCTTAAATTATCTGTACACGAAAATTATTAAAATGTAAAATAAAAACAGCAAAATTTCTATAAATAAAATAAACAAAATAAATATCACCCATATATTAAAATTTAAAACAAAGACATAAATTAATAACAAACAAAAAATAAAAAACAAACAAAAAAACACCCAGCAAAAACACAAAACCCCACACAAAAACTAACAAAAAAGCAACAACAACAAAACAAAAAACCCACAAACAAACAAATAAAACAACAACAACAAAATAGTAAACAACTTACCAATCCATCTCATTAGAGAGGTAATGATCTGGAGGTATTTGGTCTTCTGCGCATTGAAAAAGGTGAAGGGCCCCAACAACAGTGTGAAGATAGACTGAAACAAAGCAAAAATACAGAAAACAAGTCAATAAAAGCAAAAAGCAGTTTGAGTAATAGCAGTGTGCCGCAAGTAGGATATCAAGATAGATCTCCATAAACATTCTGTGGTATTTTGACCTAAATAACTACCAAATTTGGCGCCTATCTCGGCCACAACTGAAGCGTATACGTGGGGCATTGACGCCTAGGAGTTCATGAATGATGGGTGCTCCAGTTCTATGGAAATCTGGGGAGTTTTGCGGATGCATATGGTACACACACACTTAGTTTTCATGCGCTTGTGTGTGTAGGCACATAGATTCACGACTCGGTTCTTATAAACTGCACTGGGTTAAGTGCTGATGCTAGACTCTCTGATATGTATATTAGAAAATGTAGCATCTCCACAGACAGCTGGACCTCCCAGTCCTGGTGTGCTTGACCATGCAAGCAAAGCATTTACTCTGAATGTACAACATCACTACTCATTATTATACCACGCCTTTTGCGTTTTTAAAGATTTCCCATCATGTTTGGCATTAAGGCATCTGTCCTAAATACATATAACTGTTATAACAGGGCCACTGTGAAACCCATATTAGATGTGATCTTTCCATTTAAAAACAAACAAAACACACAATCGCTGTTCAAGCAAGAAAATAAAATACATTTTTAACAATCCTGACCTGTTTTCTCTCGAAAGTAAGCTCTAATAAGATTCAGCTGGCCTCTTCTGGTACATCACAGAAGCTCTCACTCACTATTTTGCATATGGTGATTTGGTTTTTAGGCCACCAGCATACAGATGTTTGCCAACACAGTTGAATAAAAATCTATCCCTTTTCAATAACTATTACACTATGAATGTGAATTTAAGTAAACCGATTCAAATTTGATGGCCTGTTGAGTAGACAGATTAATGGCTAAAAACAGAGCTCAACACACGCCGCTAAATTGACGGATGTCTCTCATTAAAGAGTGAACTGTAAATCATCATGACACCATTCATACTTTATCTTAAGAGGTGAGGAGTGTCTTGGTTTTTGTCTAGTCAGATAGGATGAGAGTGAGATAACGGTCCATCATGATGCCTGAATGTCTGTCCTGATAAAAGAGCTGACAGAGAGGCTTACAAAAGCCAAAACCCTGTAGGGACAAGACAAAAGAGCAGAAAGTTCATGTGCGCTTCCTATAAAGGGTTGTAATGTATTATGAAACAAGATGGCATAAGTTAAAACAGTTACCAGGAAAAGGTTAGGACTTGATAATTGAGAAAAATCACTGAAGAAAGGGACAAATGGGTGCTTTTCTCCATTTCGATTTTGCTCTGAAACTGGCACCACATTGCCTAGATTTATGATTTCAGTTTGAATGGACGTCTTATACAGTATTACAGTTAGTCGATCTAAAAATGTGATTGTGCTTTAAGCACTCAACCAAGTCGGCACGCAAATAAGTGGTCTGAACTTTTGCATATATATTATATATATTTATGTATATGTATATCTGTGTGTGCGCACTCTTTTGTAGTTAAACTATTCCTTTAACAGCTAATGAATGGTTATTAACTTTTGCCAAGTCATTATATACATACATAAAAAGGCACCTCAGAGCAAATAATAAAGTGAATAATACAAGAAAAAAAAGCATCTTCACCTTGATGAATTCCCATTATGCATTGTTGTCAGCGTGAGTTACCTTGAAATGCATGCCTGCATCACTCCCACCATACAAAAATATATAACCAACCCCTTGTTCCACGATAGTGGGAAACACCCACAACACTAACCATTTACTCCTGAGCAGAACTCCAACATCCCAGAACGGCCATAAAATACCAAATGCAATCTCATGTCAACAGCAAATGAAACCAAAAACATAAACCCTGCAAAACAGCTCAGCTTTTTTTTTTTTATTTATTTATTTTTTTTTTAATAGAAGCCAATGTCTAAGCTAACCAATCTCAGCTCTGATGGCCGGCCCTGCTGTAGTTCCTCATCTAAAGCCTGACTTATAACATATGCTGCAGTTTCCGATTTGAAAAAGGACGCTGGCAGAAAGGTTGGAAACTTGACAGGGGCTCGTCCACGCATGCCAGGAGGGCAGAGCGATAGTAATGGATTTCCATTCCCTGTCCCATTCCATGAGTGTTGCTGGTGCTGATAGTGAAAATGGTGCAACATTGGCACGCTGGTGCACAACGCATGCCAGGAAAGGACAACAGGAAGGAAGTTTGGCAATAGATTGGAGTGAGGGGAGAAATGGAGGGACAGGGCCAGGCAGAGAGGGCATCAGGGGAAGGAGAAAGAGCGAGAGCTGCGGGGTGCTCGGTGACTCAGACATGACACAAAGAGAGACAGAGAGGCACTGTGACATATTGTACTTGTTATCAGAACACAGAGCTCATTAATTAACACTAATAGTGTAAAATAGCCATACAAGAAACTCAAGTGTTAGCAATGTTTACTAGAGCAAGCATCTCTGCTACTATAGTTTATTCTTGGGGTTAAAGTTATGATAAAGACTCTATAGCATGAAATTAAAGCACATTTTAATAAATGGCATGAAAAATTTTATTAAATTAAATGGCACAATGACTTAATTGATAATATTAATAATAATAATAATAATAATAGTAACATACAATATTAATTGCAACATAATTAATAGATGTTACATAATAAAATGTGAAAAAAGTTAAATAACATTCAAGATTATACAAAATAAAAATTATATAATAAATGTAATATAACTTAATTATTTAATAATAATTTCAGATAAACCCAGATTATTACATGAATTGATTATGCACATTTAATAGAGTAGTATTTTTGATATAATTATGTTAAAAAAAGAAAAAGAATGCACTAAGGAAACTGTGACTGATATAACTTGCCAGTGCATTGTGGGAAAAACTGTATATTGTACATTTTGTACAATCCACCTTGCCGAATATTTAATGTTTTTAATCTATCTTTCTTCAAAGGCAATATGCACATTTACTGCCGTTCTTAATACGTTTTATCTTTCACAATAAACATGTTGTTGCTGGGTAAACACTAAGTCAATTTCCATGCTAATTTTGTCCTTTTGCAGGCCAAAAATTGTGGTCACTGGGGCATTTTGACCGATTTGGGTATCTTCTTTTGGGTGACTGTAATGTTCCTAAAGCAATATCAGATAACAAATTCAGCAATACTGAGCTCATCTAAACCAGACACTTGACTGAAATAAGATAAGCCCAAAAAAAGTTAATGAGAAAATGCAAAGGTGAATAGCTTGACGGAAAAGCAGGACTTGACTTATCGCATCAATATGAGTGAAATGAAACCAACAGTCGATGACCGTTATTTGGCACCAGGGGATGGTCACACTGTCACGGCACAAGACGTCAAATTCAGGATAACAAATATCTGAGCTAGTGAGATATCGGCATTATGACTTGAGTTTCCTGTTTGGAAGCAAACTATTTTTGTAAAAGTACATACTTCACCCTTACATGTATTGAACAAGGTATGACTGCAGAAACTGCCCAATATATAACACCTGTCAGCTTCTATTTAAAGTGTGTAGTGAGCAAAACCAGTATGGTTTTCTTCCTGATTAATCCCCTAACTTCAGATGTACTAAATGTGGATGGCTCTAGTGGGCATTTGTGTCTCTGGGAAGGCCCATGTGGCGGCACAGGATGTAGGATTATAAATCAACTGATCAACTGACATGCAAAACAGGGATTATATTTCCAGTCCCCAGAGTGTCAAGATCCCAGTGGCATTTGTCTCCACTGCTAATCTTTGTTAGACATTCTAGACAGGATCAACAAATGGAAGCAGATACACTGCTATACTTCAGCTAACAGAACAGACAGACTAGAGAATAGCAATCAGCAAAAGTGTTAGTTCACCCAAAAATTTAAATTAGTGTGTTTTACAAAACAAAATGCCAGTCACAAATTAGAAGTATAAACAGAGGATTTTTAAGGAAAAATGTAGGAGATTTCGATACAAGAGGAGACTGGTTTTCCTTTGCTCCTGTAAACAAACTTGTGAGACTAGCATATTTCACGAGACTAGCATATCACATATGTATTACGTCATCTGCAGGAATGACTTCCACGTCAGCAGAAGTGGGATAAAAATGTTGACGTCTTGTGGAGTGTTTGGGGAAAAAAAACACTCACTGCAATGATAACTCTTGGAATAGCCAGGACAATTTTTAATATAACACCAATTGGATTAGTCTGAAAAAAAACGTACACCTGAGATATCTCGAGGGTCAGTAAAACACAGGCTAATTTTCATTTTTAGGTGAACTAAACCTTTAATAACAATAATAATAAACATATGTACAGTACAAGCCAAAAGTTTGAACACACCTTCTCATTAAATGTGTTTTCTTTATTTTCATGACTATTTACATTGGTAGATTCTCACTGAAGGCATCAAAACTATGAATGAACACATGTGGAGTTATGTACTTAACAAAAAAAGGTGAAATAACTGAAAACATCTTTTACATTCTAGTTTCTTCAAAATAGCCACCCTTTGCTCTGATTACTGCTTTTGACTTTTGGCCTGTACTGTATATGCATAGAAGAATGTGCAGGACAACATTTAAATACAACACACCTTTTATGCAACGTTACCTGAAAATCTCACAAACTTCTAAACTTTAGTCTTGTAGTTGACCTCAGATTTAAAGTCTGTGTAAAACAGGCCAATAAAACACACATCAGGCAGAATAAACCTGCTACAAAGCCAGTGTAAAAACTGTGAGCCAATAATGACTCCGTAATTGAGCTTTTTTTTAGCTCATTGTATCTGTCAGGCAGCGTCATTAACCTCCAAAATGAGCTGCAATAAGCAGTTACAATTAACGGCTCAATTAATGAATAAATGGATCAAAACAAATGCACTAAAAAAAGCTAACAAAAATTTTTAGTGCAAGCACAGTTTGACCCATCCTTCACTGAGAAAAGCAATTAAGACCTTGTTTTGGTTTGGGGTAGGTATATTGGCACAAATTGAATACTGGATTTAAACATAATACTTTAACCTCATAATACACAACAAAAACAACTTACAAAAACTCTCAAGGATGTAAGATGAAACAAGCCTAAATCTTTCAAAAGTCACTCATGGCTGAAACTGATATCTTACATGAACAGAAACTGATATCTTACATGAACGTATACAAAATTAGCACAAATAAGAAACTTCCAGGCATCAGAACCATGGTGCAGAAGTAAATCACGCTCAACATAAGATGCTCAGATCCCATAAGAGAACGATGGTTCAAGTTCTGGCTCAGTCTCTGTCCAATCATTTCTGATGATCCAATAAAGTTTCTCCGCAAACGTTATAGAAAAAGCAGCAAATATGCTCAGAACTCCAGGAAAGCTGAAAGCTGTCAAGAGGGATTTTTCTGCATATTGATTAGTACAATCACAGAGAGCACAAATATATTCATTTGTCCCAGTTGATTTCCATATTAAGACAGGAAGTGTCACAAAATCAATGCTGTATATCTGAATCTTTGGAGAGGTCATTGGTTTTGTCTGCTTAAATCTGATGGTAGGAAAGGCCAAAAGACCACTGACTATTTTTTGGTTATTGGTCTCAATCCATGACAACATTTTCCAAAAAGACAATTTCTTCACTCACAAAGCTACTGAAATACAATAAAAACAGATCTGTTGGGCAATTTCTTTCTCTTTGTGGTTACCAACAGATATGAAGCTTGTGTCTTAGACAAATAACTAAACTTTCCTCTTTACATTTTAGCCATAGCACAAACAAGCAGGTTTAATTATTTGAAAAGCTCAAAACTAAGACTAATAAATATCAATTAGCTTCCCAACTCATGAGCCAGGTTCAAGGAAAATCTTGTAAATATGATTAATAAGTCTGTTGGAATGGGTGTAACCCTCCTCGATCTCATTCATATCACATAATCTGTATTTCTAATGCTCACAGAGCCAATAAATCACTATGGAAGAGCTTGTTGTGAGTCAGCCGGTGTTCATTAAGGCTGGACAGCTGCATTACTCCGCCATTCATGGGTCAACAGCTCTCTCCCAAAGGCCTTTCGTAAAAAAAAATTATGTCTATATATTTTTTTTAAAAGAAACCATTCGTCCGTTAAGAGTCATTTACAGCATGATTACTCTGGCAACTGTGGTGTGAATCAAAGCCGAAACCTTTCTAAATCAGCAGGAGTCACTGAGGAGCAGGTCTAATTCTCATGACTTTGTAATACTGTGTCAAGTTCACCAAAGTACTTTGTTCTCTTGTAACCATAGAGCTTTCTGTTTAGTCCAGTTCAACGAAAGCTAAATAGAGTCAAATCTTTTTCTCGCCAAGATCTGGGCTGACACGACTTTCACGCCACGTCACCATGTTAAGTCACAAGGACAGTCCCCCAGGGAAAGCAGGGGCTACGTGCCTTGACCAAGGGCACAATAGAGTTTTGCAAATACAGGTTTTTAATATGCAACCTGTAGGTTAGGAATCCAGACGTGCGTCAACTAAGCCTAACCACATTACAGAAAGAAAAAAAAAGGAAAGGAAAGAAGAAAAATAATAAAAGGAAATAATAAGATGAATGGTAAAGCAAAGATAAAATGTACTTGATTAAATTTTGTAATTGAATAAAAAATATATATATAGTATATACACTGTAAAAACATTTTTAAACACACACACAGTGTATAAAAATCTTCTTTGTTGATAGAAGTCATGACAAACTTGAACCTAAAAATAATATGTATTTTTAAAATCATTAAACAGTTTTGTATTCATAACTGGCAGTAGAGTGGGGAGAGTATGTCATTTTCATGTCATTTCATTTTCTTTAAAATATCATTCAGACCTTCCCTACTTTAAAGCAGTCAAGAAGAAAATGGAGAAAAGAAGTAAATGGCAGGGCAAGACTTGAAACTGTGACTGAAATACTAAAATAAAAAAAAATGGAGAAACTCCTTCAAATAACTAAATTAAAAGTACCAAAGTAAAATCCACTGCCATCATCTCAAACCCTGTACTACAAATATATTTGTAAATCTTAAATGCTCCTAAACAACAGTCTGAACCCTTTCAGCCGACAAACATGAGGAATGAAGGTCAAACAAGTAACTTGTGTGTTCAGGGTGACATACGCAAGGATGTTTTAATAATGAGACGTCGGGTTGTGCTTGTGGATTTCATTTCATGGAAATCACGTACAGCTTCGTCCTGACACCCACCGAGGAAGACCATTACATCATTCTGCGATGTCCTTGGACCAGATAACCAGCTTTTCCAACCCGAGAACAATATTGTACCCAGCAGGAAACTCCCGGTGAACATGCAAGCTGTTCAGCAGACTAAAGTTAAGCTTGCAGAAATGGACATTAAAAGTAATTATAATAATGGGTTATAACAGAATAAGACACAAACTGGCGGTTGGGTGGTTACAGGGTCCAAGTCTCTAAGTTATTCCAGTCTCTTCAGTGTAAATCCAAGGGATTTTTCCAACAGCTAACACTGCTAATAACAAAATGAGACACACTAAAACATGGGGCGACAGCTGTGGGATAAACCGCATTTGGGACCGGTGCCGTCGCCGTGACATCAACTACTGCAATGTTTACAGCACTGTGACAGATCTTCCTTGCATATCCTACAGAAGATATAAAGAGCTGTCAAGTGTGCTACAGACGTGGTACATCATGATCTTAACCCATGGCTGACTTTGTTTTGTCTACATTTACTTCCCTGTCGCTTTAAGTTGATCTGCCACATCTTTTCATAGTGCTCATGACAACTTCTTCCCCGCTTGGCAAGGATCGGCAGTGTGACTGTGGGTCAGCCAGTGTTTGCACTGGCACGATGGTCCCACTGTGGATTAGAGAGAGGACTCTTCTCCTGGTGGGCCGCTGCTCAAACTCCTCGTCCTGCTGTGCTAATATCCACTAAACCATCTGCGTTGTCTTATTCCTGCAGAGCCTTCTACACCAAGAGCTTTCTCGAAGAGAGAGGCGAAACCAAAATCTATTGCCGTCAACTCTCAAATGTTGCTGTAAAAGTAAAATTGACCATCATTGTTTAGAACGGTTTGTCATTGTCCTTTGTATCTAAACTTGTATGAAAGCACCTGAATATTCAAAATCTGAATATTTAAGCTAATCATTATAAAAAATTGTTCACAAATATTTAACAAAAAAATATGAACTGTTGGTGACTTTCACTGTTTTATTGCATTAGACATTTTGAACTGACAGAAACCGGCTGTTTGGTCCAAATCACGGATCCTCAAAAAAAAAACACAAATTCATAAAATAACTTGTATACATAAATGGAAATTATGCTATGTCTTTAAGGGATAGTGCACTTAAAATTGAAAATTCTGTCATTAATTACTCACTCTCATGTTATTCTACTGTAAAGGAGCCGATATACTTCAAACGGATTAGAAGAACAAACTGAAATGACGTAATTTCGAACAAAATCCAACCAATACAAAAGAGTTTGTTTTGGCAGTTTGTTCTGAAAAAGTATAGCTTTACTCAGCTGTTTCAAACTTCTTTTTGCCCTCAAACAAAAAATGAAAAAGAAGTTTGTTTGAAGCATATTGGGGCCTTAAGGCCTTAAGACACTAATCATCTAAACACAAATTATATTTTGATGCAACTGACACATTCAAGGCCCAGAAAGGTAGTAAGGGCATCATTAAAATAGTCCATGTGACATCAGTGGTTCAAGCTGTAAGAATACTTTTTTAGTGTGCAAAGAACAACAAAAATAACTATTTTAACAATGTTCTTACTACCTGTCTGGGTCTTAAATGTGTGTGCATTGCTGTTTATGCAGGGTCTGAAAGACTCCATTAAAAATATTTAATTTGTGTCCTAAAGATGATGAACAAAGGTCTTACGGGTTTGAAACGACATGAGGTAAAATGAGTAACTATTGACAGAATTTCCATTTTTAAACACACTATCCCTTTAAAACATTTTCCCAAAAGACAAGAAAAACACAAATATGATCTTGAGTGAGGTAAAGCTGAGTTTTGAGCATCATTAGGAAACATTTATTATCATCATCCTCATATGTTGTGCCGTTTTAATTTTTGGTGGAAACCATGCTACATTTTTTCAGGATTTATTGATCAATAGAAAGTGCCAGATATTCAAAAGAAATCTCTTGTCTTAGCTACTGTGTATAGACCGCCAGGGCCATATACAGACTTACTAAAAGAATTTGCTGAATTCCTCTCTGACCTATTGGTTAATTTTGATAAAGCACTAATTGTCGGGAATTTTAACATTCACGTTGATAATAAAAATGATGCGTTAGGACTTGCATTTACTGACCTGATAAAATCTTTTGGAGTAAAGCAAAATGTTACTGGGCCCACTCATCGTTTTAAATCACACGCTAGATTTAATTATATCGCATGGAATTGATCTTACTGATATAGATATCATACCTCAAAGCGATGATGTTTCTGATCATTTCCTTGTATCGTGCATGCTGCGTATCACTGATATTAACTATATGGCT
>JAUCMR010000071.1:19204544-19217733 GCA_032357425.1 Enteromius argenteus
GTAACGTTAAGTAAAAACTGTATCTCTTCATCGTGTAAAAGTTGTATAGTTTAAGTGCTTTTGTTTAAACTGTTTGCCAACTTCTGGACAGTCGCTCTAGATCTGTTGACCTGTTTCTCGCTAGCATCACATTGAGCAATCACCTCATGGGCAATAGTGATTAGTTAAATGGCGCTACTTTTGATTAGCTTAAATTACACAGTACGAATAACAGTAGATTACATTTAGTGATAAAGAAGTGTTTAGTTTTTATCTGATTAATCAAAAAAAAAACAAAAAAAAAAATTCGCCCAACTAATCGATCATCAAAATAATAGTCGCTAATTTGAAAGTGAAAGTAAAACGCACAACAATTTTAAGCTATTTAAAAGCGAAGGAAAGTGAGAAGTAGAGGGAAAACTCAAATGAACTAAAAACAAACAGCTTGATGCCAAATTGCCACTTATCTGAAAGTGAAACGAAGTAAAATGCGCTTTTTCTTTTTCCAAGTTATTTAAAATGGAAGGAAAGTGAGGAAGAGAGGGGAAATTACCCACAATGGTGATAAGTCACACGTTGATTAAAAGGTGGGGAAATTTCACGGTTTCTAGCTAACAAAACTCAGTTAATTGGCTTATTCTAGACCGAGCTGAGAGGCTCACCGATAGTGGCGCGGATGAGAGGGGAAGGGTCTCCAATGTTGTTTAAACATTCCTGCTTGATGAAGTGCGCGACTTCAGGGGGGAAGTTCTGATAGTGAACCTTCACGTTGTTCTTCAGTATTAGACCGCTGAGAGATCGAGTGGGCTCATCTGAAGAGCGTGAAGAAATGAAACAGGCCGTTATATAATATAATTCATACATAAAGACTGTCTGAAACCCTCATGAAACAACCCACATGTGTAATAGGATTAAAAAAGCAATAAAATGAGCTTTATATACATTACATATATATATATATATATAAAAAATAAAAAAAAACGAACCCAGACACCCACCTTCGGTTTTCAGCCTTGTCAGAACGAAGATGAGATAGTTGTTGAAATCAGGAAACTGATTCAGCTGCTCTAGTTTCTGAGAGTTAAAATGAACAAATTAAGGCATTACTAATAAAGGTAACTGGCTGTACATAAATAGTCGCAGTTTAACATGTACACTGATGCTACTTTGATAAAGACAGAATATTTCATGTAGATTTCTAAAATAAAATCCCCATTATGGCACATAAACAGCATTTTTTAAATCAGTATCCAAACATATTACTGCACTGTGAAAAACAGCTTTCGAAACCTGGCACACAAAGTGCACAATAAAGTTTAATAAACTAGAATAAAATTTTAAACACCTAGTTTATGAAATTATGTCATGATATCAGTATTTCCATACTAATACATCTTTCCAAGACTGCCATTTATATTTAAAAAAAAAACAAACAGATTTTTAATACAAGTACGGTCACCACCCACACATAACAAATCCCCTTAGAACCGTAACTGGCAGCAAACACGGTCTGTGTAGATGAGGATACCTGCTGCACAGTTCTCTGCGTGGCTGTGTTCGGAGACTGGGAGTCTCTGAGGAGATGCAGGACCTGCTGGAGGCCTTGTTCATCTGGCTGCCACTCCATCCTACGCATACACAAACAATTACATTCTCCCTCCTTGTGTCTTCATAAAATACTTCCTCATATCAAGCCATTGCAACACCTAAGACTGCAAAATAACTCTTTCCACTTTGTGGTCTATGTGTGTCTGCAGAGCAATGTAGTAGTACTACAACAAACTACTACTACAGTGTGTGTTATGAAGGCATTGAGATCCATACAATATCAATGCATATGATGCATAGAAGCACACCATTGACTGGTTTAATCTCTGTATCAGTGACTGGAGACGAAGTTTAGTTCATGAAAGTTTAAACCAAACTGCAGGAATGTTACGCATGTTTATCAATGATAACAAAAGATAAATCCAATCCAGATACACTGTACAAAACTACAATCTCTCCATCTAAAACAGGCTCACTGTATTTAACTAAAAAGCTACTTAGTGTTTTAGAAGTATGAGTTTCCAGGCATATCTTGAACTCAATTTCAGACTAAATAAATTATTGTTTGTAGTTCATTTTATTTCTGTATGGATATTGATATAATGAAATCTTGCAAACCTATTTCTTAAAGACATTCTATTTCGTTAAAAGAAAGAAAGTTTGTTTCTAAAACACAAGTAGTAATATAAATTAATCCACGCGTCACGTTATAATATTTTGCGCTCTCAAACATTCATCGAAAAACCGGTCTCTTGTGGACTGCGAATTTATGCATGTGGTTTGCGCAACTCAGTACAATTCAGCATGAAGTTGGAAAAACATATTTCTCCGATGTTTGACCGAATTATTATTCGCCATAAAATACAGACCAAGCATGAAAAAGCAAGAAATGCACATGGGCTTGCCTGCATACCACGCTGAGGCCTTGTCTCACTCTCCCCGTGCAACAGTGTGCTTTAAAACCTCAGACACGACGCGCGTTAATACGCAATAATAACCTTAATAATAACACCAGTGGAAAAATATAAACATCATTCGAAACTCTACATCCTACGGCTACAGGTAAATGCTGTTTTATTCCCCCTAAAACAGCATTAGACGCATACAAGAAGCGTCTCTCTGTGATCTATCGTTAGCATGCAGTGCTAACTAATATTGTGTTAAACTCTCACTATATAGATGATATGATGTAAATACCGTTAACGATGATAACTAGGTCGTGTTCACTTACACATGCCGCGTGCGAAGGCCTATCGATCAGCTCGTGCAGCGTGGAGCTCGCGCTAATCTCGCGCAACGGCACTTTCAAACACTTCCGCAGCGCGGACGCTACAATGAGGAAGTGACGCTCTCTCGGTCAGCGCTACACTGCTGCCAGTTTCACATAAGATGAAGGGAGGGATTTTGTAGCAATACGCTTAATAGAAACACACACATATATATATAGAATGAAATTTGTCTCTACGCATATGTTTATGCAAATATATATGAGTCTAACTTAAATAACAAATAAAAAAACGTAAGCAGTGCAAAAATATACGTTCAGTTTGCCACAAATGAGCACCTACTAAAATAGAGCAATAGGCTATAAATTTAGCGTTCACAGAAGCAAGAAATAATATCATAACCAGAAAATGAATACAATGTGTATAACGTGTTAATAAAAGAGGAAACACCAGGTTCGTGACGTCACGGGAACATGGTGGCGCGCGGAGGATATCTCACATGCGTTGTTGTTCAAATCTACTCTGGATCATCATGCTGACTTTGAAAACTTTGTGAAGTTTTGTGAGTGCGCAACTGCGCATGCGTCATTTTGCCCCCCGCTTTAAAAAGATATAAGCGATTTATTGTGTTGACATTGATCTTATAATCTTCCTTACTTTGTGTTTAATGCAAGACTACGCCCTTTAAATGGCCAGGATTTACTGTGGGCCCCTGCACACATTTGCACTACTGACTTCTGTACTTCTAATTCTGGTGCACAAGGACAAGAAGGCTTCATTTGCCTTTTCTCCATCAGCAGAATGGCAGCATAGTTCAAACATCTCACACAGGAGCGTTCCGTTCCAAAAGAACTTAAGCAGTCGTGTTAATAATGTATCTGCTGATCCCAGGACTCCCTCTAGTTCAGTCAGAGATCAGTGTTGTGTAGCTGTGGACAGTCGCATCAACTGTGGCCGGGACAGATCTGTGAGCCGGGCGGATTGTGAGGGCAGAGGATGCTGCTATGTGCCCCTGCCTCAATCTGGGTTAGGAGGACCACCATGGTGTTTCTACCCAGTCCCTTACCCAGGATACAAGATGGGGCCCCTGTTGCCCACAGAGAAGGGCCAAAGAGCCACCCTGGCCCGTTCTGCACCCTCATACCTCCCCCAGGACATCCCCACACTGCAGCTAGATGTGATGCCTGAGACCTTTGGTCGTCTTCACCTCACAGTGAGCAATTCATTTAGTCAGTTCAATTAGCAGTCATGAAGATGTTGCCATTTGTGAGGAAATTCAGAACAGACAGATGATCTGTCCTCAGATGTCCTGGGAAAGATAAATGCTTGAACCAGCTGTATCTGAAATATGCATCAGAAATTATTGATTTGGGTACTATTTAATTTATCTTAGTTTAAGGTTGGAATACACTACCATAGTTTTACCCAGATTGCACTATTTTATTCTTAGACTGGTCAATTTTTTCTTTTTTTTTTCTTCAGATTTGTACAATTTTAAACAATTACATAGTATCTATTGCTTAGAAGTTTTCACTTTTAGATACATTTTAATGTCAGTTTTAAATTGTTCAAAATTTGTTAAAATTAACATCTTTTTGTAAGAAATGTATCAACTCTCAACCAAGTTGTTTATTGTGTGATGGCTAGTTTTTTCTCTGAGACCATTTATTGAAAAGTGCCTTTATTGATAGTGCACTCCAGGCTTTAGATGACCCGATCTTACTTTATTTTACTAATTTCACTTTAACACAGCTGAAGGATCCAGCATCTCCACGATATGAGGTTCCCTTCGTGACGTCCCAATCCCGGGGCCACAGGGACATACAAAACCCCCTCTATGATGTTGACTTCCAACCAGATCCGTTTGGACTCATTGTACGGCGAAAATCCAATGGCCGGGTTCTGTAAGTGACTAAGTGTAGATAATGTTTCTTTACTTACATTGTATGTGCAAGTTTTCTGCTTACATTGTTTTGTGTGTGTGTGTGTTTCTGACTGGCAGTCAATGACAGCCCATTGAACCATATAGTAAAAGTTGCGTAATTTGGCACAATTTTAATTTACCTTTTTTTTTTATAACGTTTAACGAATGCATTGTATTTTTCCTCTCCTAGTCTGAATACTACAATAGGCCCACTCCTGTTTGCTGATCAATATCTACAGCTCTCTACCAGCATGGCTTCCTCTGTGATATCTGGCTTGGGTGAACATTACACCCCCATCACACTGGACCTCAACTGGAGCTCTGTTTCATTATGGAACAGAGACATGGCGCCACATGTACTATCATCATTTCACTTTCTACTTTAAATTGCCTTTTGTTTACACCTGTATTTAATTTTTGATATGGGCGTTTGTAGAGAAATGCCAACTTGTACGGCTCCCACCCTTTCTTTTTGGTCCAAGAAGGTGATGGACAGGCTTATGGAGTCTTTCTTCTCAACAGCAATGCGATAGGTGCAGTTTTGTTGTTGTCAAAAAAGACAATGGCTTATTATGTGGGTCTACTTTTTAAAACTAAAAGCTTGATAACCTGCCAATTGCAGAAGTGTTTCTGCAGCCCGCTCCAGCATTAACTTGGGTGGCCGTCGGAGGAATACTGGACTTCTACATCTTCTTAGGCCCAAGTCCCCAGAGTGTGGTTCAGCAGTACCATGAGGTTATAGGTATTTAACTGTCTACATGCTGTGTTATAGTTGTATTTTACCCACAAGGCAACTGGTTGTATGGTTATATCTTGTCATTTGAGGTTATCCCATGATGCCACCCTACTGGTCACTGGGCTTCCACCTCTGCCGCTGGGGTTATACATCCACCAACATAACAAGAACAGTGGTACAGCGCATGCGCCAGGCCAAGATCCCTATAGTATGTTCCCCTGTGTTTCTCAACCTAGGGGGGCACCGTAGCACACTTCCAAGTGGGCCTCAAGATGACTTAAAATGATTTAAAATTCAATTAATTTTAAAACTGTCACTTGGAAATGTAGTGAAAATTAATACAGTCGTAAAAGTACATTTATGATGAACATACACTAGTTAGTTAGGTCAAGTTCTAATATATTTTATCATGTAGAAATTATAAAAATAAATAAACATTGTTTCAGACAAAGGGAGGCCTTTGAGGAAAAAGGTTTGAGTAAATACAGTAATGTGCGTTCACTGTCTATATTTTAAAAAGTATTTTTAACTATAGTATGCTATAGGGTTATTCTGTGCCACTTAATCCTAAACTAATCCTGCAAAATCTTTTATTTTGTTCATATTTATTACTTATATTTATTTATATTTATTTTACATAGTGGTGAAAGCCACATATTTAAAGGGATAGTTCACTCAATTAATTACTCACCCTCATGTCGTTCCAAACCTGTAGGACCTTCATTCATCTTCATAGCACAAATTAAGATGTTTTTGATTAAATCTGAGAGCTTTCTGACCCTGCATAGACAGCAATGCAACTGACATGTTCAAGACCCAGAAAGGTGGTAAAGACGCTGTAAAAAACTGTCCATGTGACATCAGTGGTTCAACTGTAATTTTATGAAGCTACAAGAATACTTTTTGTGTGCAAAGAAAACAGAAAACTGAAATAAAGATGAACCACTGAAGTCACATGCTATTTAACAATATCCTTACTACATTTCTGGGTTTGGGAACATTTCAGTTGCATTCTGTTTATGGAGCGTCAGAAAAATTTTATTTCATCAAAAATATCTTTATTTGTGTTCTGAAGTCTTACAGGTTTGAAATAACATGAGGGTAAGCAATTAATGACAAAATTTTCATTTTGCGTAAACTAGCCCTTTAATGCCATGGATGAATGTTTATTGAACATTATTGAGGGGGGTCAAAATGGCAGTTTTCACAAGATATTTGCTGCCAGATTACAGGAGTGGGACAATAACTTTTATTAAATCTTATTTTTACAGAGATATTGGTAGACCTTTTAATAAAATATGTTCACTTTTGCAATCCTTGTTGCATTATATGCCAATGGTGACCATTCAAAAATGAGGCTTGTTCCTTTGGAAACTTTTAAATCCCTATATAGTTAAATTCCAGAGATCTCAGTATGGCTCCAAGAGTAACTTGTTTAACTGTACACATTTTCAATGGTCAAAAATCAAATGTGGGTCACTTTTCATAAAGCGTAATGTCTGAAGGACGAATAATGTTTCACCAGAAATAAAAAAAAAAAATTAAAATCAACATTTTTATCTGGGGACCTCTGGTTGAGCTAACATTAAAAAAAAGTTATTTTTTAATGCAGTTTTGTGTAAAATTGTTGTTCACGTGGCTTCTACTTCATTCATCAAACCGGAAATGGAAGGTCAAGAGATATACATGACAATCTTAAATTGACTTCTGTAGGACGTACAGTGGAATGATCTTGATTATGCAGACCAAAGAAGAGTCTTTACGTTTGATCCTCAAAGATTTGGAGATTTGCCCCGAATGGTTGAAGAGCTCCATCAGCTGGGCATGAAGTATGTGCTCATTCTGGTATGTGGATGATTTTTTGTGTGTTTTTTGTGCTTGATGCTTCGATTTAAAATATCAGTGATATTACTATCTTTAGTAAAAATAAAGACCAATAAGCAAATGAGTGTTGAATAGCACATGTGTTTGTTCTAGGATCCAGGTATCAGCAGTGCAAGTCCTCCCGGTTCATACAAACCCTTTGATGATGGGCTGAAGAGAGGAGTGTTCATCAAAAACTCCACTGGACAGATCCTTATTGGGAAGGTAAATATTTCACACATGGAATATATTGTCACAAAAAAGTCATGATCATGTGATTTACAGCATGTTTCTTCTTCCTACTCTGTTGTAATATTATTAGTATTTAGGGGTGTTCTCGAATAGTGGATGATTCAATTCAAGGAGCCTGATTCGACTCCCAATCTCTGAGTCGAATATTCACAGGGTGTTATGATCATACCATTTGGCTATATGGGGGTGCTCAATGTCAATTTCATATAGAACTACCGGTTTTCTCCCAATATGTTAATATACAGCTTTTTAAAATAATGCTGCAAATAAGAATATGAAAAAAGAAGAAGCTTTAAATAAATATTTTAACATGTGCAAATAAATCCAACCACCCCTATAGATTACACATTTATATACATTTAGTTTCATTGTCCATAACCCGACAGAGATGCATCTTGGCAGCAGGGATTTAAATATTTAATGAGAGTGAAAGATAAAATAAATCCCACTGACTACTGCGGATCATCTTCAGCGTGCGCTGCTCAAAGCAGAAATGCAAAACATTAATAACTATTGTCATAACGTTATAATGAGAGCACTACTGTAAAAAAAAAGAAGTAAATTCTTAGGGTTTCGATGACGTTTAATGTTAACTATCTTTTAATGGAAACATAAAACAT
The DNA here is from genome assembly GCA_032357425.1 of Enteromius argenteus. Lineage (NCBI taxonomy): Eukaryota > Metazoa > Chordata > Actinopteri > Cypriniformes > Cyprinidae > Enteromius > Enteromius argenteus. Next base: position 19,212,693 of record JAUCMR010000071.1, read on the forward strand.
TATTTACTCCATTTGTATCTGCAAGGCGTCTGTTATACATGTGTTAACATCTGTAATTATGACTGTTGCATGACTGATTTGACTCTTATTTTGCCCCGCAAATGGAATATGGAGGGGACCATAAAGATATTGTATCTTTATTTCTAACCAGGTATGGCCGGGTCCAACTGCTTTCCCAGATTTCACCAATCCTACAACACAGGACTGGTGGATGGACTGCATCAGAGTCTTTCACAGCCAAGTACCTGTGGATGGACTCTGGATAGTAAGTATTTTACATTTTAAATAAAATATAAAGGGTATTTTACAAAGGCAGCAAAACATCTATGTATGATGTTCCTTCTTTATGAAAGTTATTTCTTATTTATTTTTAACATATTTTCATGTATCTTTAAGATCTCTTAATGTAATTATTTTAAAAATATACATGTTTTTATTTTATTTTATTGTAGATTTAATTATTTCTATTGTTTAACATGTTTTTATTAGTTTTGTTGGAAAAGTGGCCAAACTTAGCTGAACATATAAATATATATATCTTACAGATAACTTCTACATTTCTTTGAAATTGTGCTTGCAGGACATGAATGAGCCGTCAAATTTTGTGCAGGGCTCTGTGGATGGGTGTCCTGACTCTGACTTGGAGAAACCCCCTTATACACCAGGTCAGAATAGTAAACTCTTAATATACTTTTTTTTTCTATTGACTATTTGATGTGACCTGCATGAAGAGATATGTCTGGGTTTACAGATGTGATCGGAGGTCAGTTAAACTCAGGAACTCTGTGTGCGTCCTCACAGCAGTATCTGTCCAATCACTACAATCTGCACAATCTGTATGGGCTGACTGAGGCCATCGCCACCCACAGGTCAGAGAAATGCCACTTCAGTTCATAACAGCACTAAATGCATCACATGGCATGGGGAAATACCTAAAATTCATTGGGAAATGGACTTGGTTTGACATGTTGCAAATTGTGTATTTCAGGGCACTGTTGAAAGTGAAGAGCACTCGGCCGTTTGTCCTGTCCCGGTCGTCTTTTCCAGGACTGGGCTGTTTCTCTGCACACTGGACTGGAGATGTGCAGAGTGACTGGGAGCAGCTTCGCTTTTCAATAACTGGTGAGAGAGAATCACAATAACAAACATATGCTAAAACATGGATTCCAATAGGATAAAAGACGTTTTGCTTAGATTTGGTTTTAACATCTGATTATGCTCAAAGCAAACAAAAGATTCAAAGTACCATTAGAGAAAGTATAATGTTTATAATGCAACCTGGCCACCCAAATAATAGCGATTGTGTGGAAAATGTGTGCATTTCTATTTTTGCAAAAAGTGACTTTTTTATTATTATTATTATTCTTAATGCCTACAAAGCACGTTTCATCCCTGCTCTTATTATATAGCTGTGTTTGTGTGCCTGTACCAGGTGTACTCCTGTTTGGACTCTATGGTGTCCCGTTAGTGGGAGCTGATGTCTGTGGGTTTAGAGGAGACACTACTGAAGAGCTGTGTGTGCGCTGGACACAACTTGGAGCCTTTTACCCCTTTATGAGAAACCATAATGACAGACCCAATGCGGTGAGGTGTCAATCAACAATTTAAAGCCAGCTGGGGAAATATGTACATATTGATAAATAGATATAATATAAAAATATGGATCAAAGATAAAATGTCCCATTTTGTTACATAACAACAGCATAAACATTTATGTAAACAAAAAATGGGGGGAAGAACATTCTTATTGTACAACAACATTTAAGTGCCACGTTAAAAAAAAGAAATATATATATATATATATATATATATATATATATATATATATACATTTTATTGAGGCAAAAGTTGTAGTTAATAATATATAATATATATTCTTAAGGACATCAACACCTAAAATAAAACTCCAAAAAAGGTGTACTATATGGGATCTTTAATAGTGAGAATTTGTCCCTAAACTAAAGTGTGACCAAAATATATTACAATATTAGCAGTATATGAATATTTCTTCCCATATTCCATACTGCCAGCCCCAGGAGCCGTATGTATTTAGCCAGCAAGCCCAGGATGCCATGAGGACTGCGATCAGACTGCGATACTCTCTGCTGCCCTTCCTCTACACACTGTTTCATCACACACACTCCTCCGGCAGCACCGTGGCCCGTCCTCTCTTCCTTGAGTACACATGCACGCTCGTTTCAGCTCGATATCTTCATCTGAGCTCAGCGATGACCTCTTTACTGAGTCTGCTCATTCTTTCAGGTTTCCCACTGATCCAGATTGCCAGAGCATTGACAGGCAGTTCCTGTGGGGCAGTTCACTGCTCATCAGCCCCGTTCTGGAAGAGCGAGCGCTGGAGGTGACGGCCTATCTTCCCCCGGGGACTTGGTACAGTCTGCACAATGTAATCCCTCCTCTTATGCTCTACGTATTAAATCAGCACATTAATAGCTTTTATCATAATTGTTTAATTATTATTCTTCCGTAAGCTCAATGTAAAAGAACGGTTTTCTAGTTAAATATATTTCAAAATCATTTGAATGTGCTGATCTGCTGCTCCAGAAGCATTTCTTATCATTATGAATGTTGAAAACGATTGTGCTGCTTACGTTTTTTTGTGGAAACTATTCCTAAGTAATTTAATCATGATTAATTGCATCCAAAATAAAAGGTTTTGTTTACATAATATATGTCTATGTGTTTATTATGCATATATAAATACACACACATGCATGTATATATTTAAGAAAAATATATTAAATATATTATTATATATTAAATATATTTATATATGATATAAATTATATAAATATATACATGTGAATATTTTCAAAATATATGCTACGTGTGTGTATTTATATATACATAATATATCTGCATTAATTATATATATATATGTATTATTTAAATAAAATATTTTATTTTGGATGCGATTATTAGCAATTAATCCTTCGTCAGCACTTATTTCTTTATAATTAATTATTAAGTGTATCTTACTGTTAGTTCATGTTACCTAATGTAGTTTCCTAATGTTTACAAATTAAATCTTGTAGTGTTATAATATTAGTACTAAATGCAATATGCTTGTCATATCTTAGTTGTTGACACTGTAACCATTTTTCCAGCCTCCCTTTAACCTCACACTATTAATCTTTCTAGTATTTACCTTGTAAATACCTTCAAATAAAATCCAAAGCCTTCACATTGTGATATGTTTACAAAGTCAAAATGTAATTTAAAAGCTTATTGTATGACCTCTTCAAGACAAATGACTATTTGTTTGTGATTGAATTATAGGGGGAAGCGTATTACAGTAAAGGGCAATACATTCTGTTCCCTGCTCCATTAGACACCATTAACGTTCACGTGAGAGAAGGGAGCATCATCCCGCAGCAGGTGGAGTAAAGACTACATCTAGAAATATTCATTAATTCAATTTAATTTAAGCTTTGTGTAACAATTGAATTTTGCCATTTCTTATTTGTTTCTCAGGTTCCTGCACTGACGACTACAGCATCTCGCAGGAATCCTTTCACCCTAATCGTGGCACTCTCTGTGGGAAACTGGGCTAAAGGGGAGCTCTTCTGGGATGACGGGGAAAGTCTGGACACTTTTGAGCATGGAAATTATTCATACGTTCTGTTCTTTGCTGAAGAGGTACAAAATAGGGTGAATTTTGGCTTCATTTTGACTTGAGTGTTTTTTTTTTATTGAACATCTGTTTCCTATTGTTATACTGTGTTAGAGCAATCCAAAGTGAATTGCTTCATCAAGCATTAAAATTTAAAAGCGTTGTGTTTACCAGACCTTTGACTGGCAGTTCACTGCACTTCTTATAAATATTTGTTTAAAATGTACTCACCCTCAGGCCATCCAAGATGTAGATAAGTTTGTTTCTTTATCAGATTTAGCATTACACCACTTGCTCATCAGTGGATCCTCTGCAGTGAATGGGTGCCGTCAGAATGAGAATCCAAACAGCTAATAAATACATCACAATATTCCACAAGTGAACTGCTTCTGGCTAAAATATGAATGATATCCATAGTATTGCTTTCTCCTTAGGAAATGTAACTTTGTCTGAATCAGGAGCGAACTGTGCACAGAAAAAGCACAGTTTGAAAGCAAAAACTGGAGGATACACCACTATATAGACTAGCCCAGTAGTTAAAACACCTTTCAGATCTGTTCTGATAAAGAAACAAACTCATCGGTGTCTTGGAAGGCTTGGTGGTGAGTAACTTTTCAGCAATTTTTCATTTTTGGGTAAACTATTCCTTTAACTAGAATGTCATTTGAAACCTATCAAACAAATGGACTGTTAGAGAATACACTGTGTGCATTGATTAAATTGAAATGTACTCTATTGTTTGATTAATTTGTTTCATATTTCCCTGCAGTCTTATGTGGTCAGTAAGCCAGTCAAATTAAATGGATCTCTGGATGGTTTGGCCCTAGGGGAAGTACGTGTTTTTGGGGTTCAGACTCCACCTACATCCGTGTGGGCCAATGGCCAAAAGGTTCATGACTTCTCTTACAGCCCAGACACCAAGGTATACAACAAGTGATTTTTAAAATGTGTTGATATTAAAAAGCTGTCGTGATGAAGTAGTGAATTTGTGTGTGTGTGTGTGTTGCAGGTTCTAACAGTGCCAGGTCTGGACTTACCCATGACAGCCATGATCACAGTCCAGTGGAGCTGATGAGAATTCTCTGCTGTGTTTGTGTTCGTTACTTATGCAACTGCTTATAGAACTTTATTTTTAACTTTATTTAGAACTTTCTTTTTTATCCAGTTATCATTAACAGCATGTTTCTGCTGTACCTTTCATTTAAATATTGTTTTTGCTGTAAAATAAATCTTTATTTTTATTAAATGTCCTTAATGTTTCATTGTTGTGTGACTGTGATAGAAGAATCAGAATCAGTAACCCATAAGTTTTTCCTTCATATTTGACATTTATATATACAGTGGGTACAGAAAGTATTCAGACCCCCTTAAATTTTTCACTCTTTGTTATATTGCAGCCATTTGCTAAAA
>JAUCMR010000071.1:19217833-19246915 GCA_032357425.1 Enteromius argenteus
AAATCTGCAAAAATGTCTACAATTCTGTGTTTTTCTGTCAATATGGGGTGCTGTGTGTACATTAATGAGGAACAAAAATAAACTTAAATGATTTTAGCAAATGGCTGCAATGTAACAAAAATGTAAGGGGGTCTGAATACTTTCTGTACCCACTGTACATTTATACATTTAGCAGATGCTTTTAGCAGGGACTTGCCAATGATTGCCAATCGCAGTACATGTAGCAAGGTTTTATTTTTATTTTTTTAATAAAAATAAGACTTATTTCTCTTCAGCTGCTTTTAAAATTATACAAATGAATATATAGTCACATACAGTATGCATAGTAGGGTTATTGCATTTATTTTAATTAAGATCAGAATTAAATTTCATTTCATTATAATAATATAATATTAGAATTGTATATTTTATACATGTTTTATATAATTATATTTTAACACACACACAAACAATATGATACTGGAGCACAAAACCAGTTATAAGTATGGCACGAGTATATTTGTAGCAACATTATATTGTGTGTCAAAATTATCGATTTTTCTTTTATGCCAAAAATCATTATTTATTAAGTAAAGATCATGTTTCATGACAATATTAATAAACTTATAAATAAACTTCATTTTTTATGAATTAGTAGGCCTAATATGCATTGCTAAGGACTTCATTTGGACAACTTTAAAAGGCGTTTTTTTTCAATATTTATATGTATATATTTTTACACTTTTTTAGCATCTATTCCAGATTTTCAAATATTTGTGTCTCAGCCAAATATTGTCTTATCCTAAAAAAACATGAAAAGCTTATTTATTCAGCTTTCAAATGATATAAATCTCTCTCTCACACACACATACACACATTTAATTATAAATTAAAAATTAACCTCCACACACACATTTAATTATAATTATATCATAATTATAATTCTTAGTGACTGGAGACCACAGTGATTTAGATTTTTAATTCTGACAGTTTGCCTGTGCAAGTTATTTCTTTAGGTTCATGTTTCAGGTATGTTCAGGTATATATAGATTATATAATGCTAATCCCATCGCATTATTAACAGAAAGTTGTGTCGTCTACAGATTATTATGAACGGGACGCACGTCCTGCCTCGAGCGTTGCGTTCAGAGGAAGCGCACCGTCGCTCCGGAAGCAGCGGAATGTCAGTGGGCGGAGCGTCGAGTCCGGCGTCAGCGGCGGCGTGCAGAGTGAAGTGTCACCGATAAACACACGCGTCATTCACCGTAGCCTGGATCGGACGCGCCGCTTCTCATATGGACGCGTATCGACGGCTGTAATCGTTTCTGGTGCTGAAGGTAAGACTGCTGCACGGGTGCTTTTCGATTACAGATGTATTCCTACGGCTGTCATTATTGGAAGTAGTTTAGTTAGCGTCCCATATGGGTACAGCAGTGCACACTGTACAGCAGATATAACGGGACGCCTCCACGACTTCCGTCTGAAATCAATCCTCATACGAGATACGAGATCCCTCAAAGTGGGACGAAATGGCTTGTCCGTTAACATACAGTACTGATAGAGGTCAATCACCCTGATCAGAAAGACAAAACAGCTGATACAGGCCTGGATATTATCAATATTTTAAGTCTTGTTTTATATTTACCTGCTGTAATTTTAATGTTAGGGCAAATAGATTATTTTATGACACTTCTTAAAGGGATAGTTCACCAAAAAAATGCATGCACATTATTTTTCTTTCTTTCATTTGTGAAGCACAATACAAGGTCATAGTTCATATTTAGGTATGTTTTAATTATTATAAGTGCAATGCAAATACATCTGCTGTATCTACTTAATCTGTCTACTTAAAAAGTTCATGATAGCAAATAATTAATTTTAGTGTTTTTATAAGAAAATACATATATATTTAAAATTCTTTCTACTGTAGAATTTTATGTTTAAGTCATGTTTAAGGCGTTTTTTTTTTTGTAATTGTTCATTACTAACAACTGTTTTAAGGAAATCCTGTTCCATTTCTTCCCCCCATTAATGCCCTCTGTTGTAGCTCTTAAATTTCATTTAAACTTTCACATAATAGTCAAACTTGGCACATAGTGATCAAATACAAGGGGTTAAATGAGCCTGGAATGATCTGGAACAGCTTTCTGGCGCCTTTAACTCAATTAAACAAAAAAAAAAACATAGTGTCAATTTTAATTTACTTCTTGTTTTCATTAATTTATTTTTCGGGACTCATTCAGTTAGCAAACATTACACAGAGCAAGTGCCGGACCCTGATAAAGGTGACACACATTTGCCTAGATCGTCTCTGATGGGTTCTCGCTGACTGTTCCAGTCAAGCTGCAAAATAAAATGCAACCAAATGTGCTGCCAATTCACGCTGCTCAGAAGCAGCGAAGTCACAGATCTTTGGAGGGATCTGTTTGGGAAAGCTAATTGTGCATTTAAAGAGTAGGCCTATTAGATTGAATGTCAAGAATTGAAGACCAGATTATCTTCCGTGTGCATTCCTGGTGAAGTAGTAGTTGTTGTGTTGTATGGAGCTTGATGTCTGCCAGAGCGAGAGATTGCAGCGGTGCTGACAGATCCGAGAAGAACAACACATGGTTCTACTACTGACTGACACTCTCTTCGTAGTGCGCTGCTTTTGCGCTTTCTCCTGATTTGGCCTGTTGTGAGTCTTCTGCAGTGCAATGATGTGGCTTGTTTACTCACCGGAGTTGTGTTTGTGCTGTAATTATAGCCATATGATACATGCAACCATGCATCCACCTGAATAGATGAACTTTTAAAGTTTTAAGTCGACTTTAAGTCGACAAACTTGTTCCTCTCATCAATTAGGTATAGTATAGGGTTCATGTGTTCTTCTTTTTTTCTTTTTTGAAAGTTCACTGGTTGTTTAATCCCTTCAGCCTTAAAACTATTTTGTCGTTCATAATAATTAATTTCCACATTTTTCGCAATTAGGAACATTCGTGTGCTCTGGTTTCTGACAGGAAGTTGAGCTCTAATCAGCACAAATGAGCAAAGTCATTCCGGAAGAGTTGGGTACCGTTAATTAAGACAGAAAACACGAAATCACTAGACAGAAGAGGAAGATTGAAACAAAACATCCGTCTTGAGGAAGTTCTTGTCACGAGTGATGGATGACTGGGAATGTTGCGTAATTTGTTTTTGATTAGTTGACAGATATGTATTTTTTAGGTTAAAATATTAGTGCTGTCAATCGGTTAAACTTGTATTTAAATTGCAGTTATTTTCACTTCCAAAATAAAAGTTTTTGTTATGTATGTGTACTGTGTATATTTATTAAATACACATGCATACAGCATATATTTTGAAAATATTTACATGTGCTTACAGTACATATATAAATTTATATTCATATAATTGATATCACATATATAAATATATTTAATATATAACGTAACATTTTATTTCAAATATATATATATATATATATATATATATATATGCATGCATGTGTTTGTATTTATATATACACAATAAATATACACAGTACACACTTACATATAATGTAAACAAAAAAACTTGTATTTTGGATGTTTGACAGCACTTTAAAATATTGATATCTAAAAGAATGTGTATGTTTTAGATACTTTAACATTGTGAAACCCGTTTTAATTGGCTTTAAGTGTTTTTTGCAGGGCAGTTCAATGACAAGCGAGGGGTTAAATTGGCCTGTAATGATCTGAAGCAGGATACTGGCACCTTTTATGTTCACCCAAAAATGAAAATTTTGTGTTTACCTTCTTACCCCGGGGATGTCTGTGACTTTGTTTCTTCTGTACTGTGTATATTATATATATATATATATATATATATATATATATAATACACACATACAAACAGTAAATATTTAGAAAATATTTACATGTCTATATTTATGTAATTTATATTTAAATATATATACATACACATACATGCATGCATGAGTGTGTATTTATATATACATATATACAAAACACACACACAAATAAACAAAAACAATATGAAATGAAGTAGTAATAGCACAACTTTTGAAGTCATAAATATGATTGTAGATTTAGACCATTGTGTCTTAAGTAGTTTTAGATCAAATGTAACATTTAACACAGCATTTAAGTTTCATGTGAAGTTGTCATTTTCTTAAATGGCTTATTGGCATTTAAACATTATTAAGACTCTGGCAGTTAAAAAAAGGACTGTAAAATGTTGTGTTTTCTTCTAACATTTGTCACACTGAATCTTCTGTCTGTTTCTGTGGCTTTGGGTTCCTCCAGCGAGTGAGTTGGCACATTTGTGTGTGTCTGTTTGTTTTAAGGTGTGTCTGTGTGTAACTTAGTCACAAATAACCATGCTGTTAGTTTCAAGAAGGTGACATGGATTGACTCTGACTGTCATATATTATTCATACGTTGTCATGATTAGATTAATCAGATCAATATTATTACTGTTGCTTTTCTTAAATGAAACCGCCTCAGTGATGTATGTGCCTGACGAATGTGACCTCCAGAGGTCGAAGTGATATGCAGCTTATGATGTATTCTGATTTCGAAATAATTTTCAGTTGTATTATATTTATTGTTTGGCAAGTCAGAATTGTAAAGCTGGTTGTTCAGAACAGTAAGAAGCCGCCACTGATTGAAGGTTGTCTTGTTGTCTCTGTCTCAGAGGATGGGAGCAGTGAGCAGTCACTGGAGGAGATGTCATTCGGTCGACTATTGCGACGTGCATCCTCCAAAGCCTCTGACCTTTTGACGTTTAACTTGGGCACGGGAGGGTCACGGACCGTGCTTGATGGAGAGATCATCTTCTCCAAGAACAATGTGTGTGTTCACCCGGCCGAGCCTCTGCCCGGACTGCCTGAGCATCACCCAGGTACCACACACCCAATAACTCCAATACACAAAGTTATTCTCAAGGTATGGGCATATCACAATATAGGAAAAACCCACACACCTTGACCCCGGCTTGTTACATTAAGCCAGCCAATCAGATCTTCTGCCAGGTTCTGAGTTTTTCTGACTGTGTCCTCCTTCAGGTTACCTCTGTGTGCACCTGGAGAAAGACGAGACCCTCGGCTCCACCCTCATCCTCACCTGGGTGCCCAACTCTCGCATCCAGCGGCAGGACGAAGAGGCCCTCCGCTACATTACACCTGATAGCTCACCCGTCCGCCGCAACCCCCGTCGCCGAGCCCACCGGAGCCACTCTCGCCCGCCGCCTGCCCCCGAAGAAGAGGAGGATGAAGAGGTGCCTGAGCCAGCCCTGCAGAACCAGCAGCTTTTGGAAGAGGGCGACGAAGGCTCGTGCGAACTCTCCGCGGACGAGGTGAGCCGGGACAGCACCCTCGGCTCAGACTCGGACACCTTCTCCTCGCCCTTCTGCCTTTCGCCAGTCAGCGAGGCTCTGGGAGAGAGCAGCAGCTCCGTCTTCCTGGATAATGAGAGCAGGTGAGATAAACACACACCTCACAGAAATGTGCCAGGGGAGTTAAATGTATCCATGTGTCCTTGTTTTCATTTGATTTTTAGATTTTACCTTAAAGAATGCATTTTATATTGATATTTATATTTTCATTTTCATTTTTATAGCTGTTCATTCTCCATTGACAGATGCATAATTATTAATAATAATTTGATATTTATATTAGTGCTGTCAAATGTTTTGTCGTGATTAATCGCATCCAAAATAAAAGTTTTTGTTTACAAAATATGTGGCTTCAGACTCAGAACATAAAAAACATCTAAAATATGCATATTTCTTTCTTTTTTTATATATATAAAAATTTAAAGTGGTTTCTGCATACACTAGCATTAAAAGTGGGATTTTTTTAAAGTATTTTTGAAAGTCTCACCAAGGCTGCATTTATTTGATCAATAATACAATAAAAGTGTAATATTATGACATTTTTACAATTTAAACTAATGGTTTACTATTTAAATCTTTTAAAATGTAATTTATTCCTCTGATCAAAGCTGAATTTTCAGCATCATTACATCTTCAGCGTCACATGATCCTTCAGAAGTCAAACTAATACACTGATTTGATGTGTAAGAAACATTTCTTATTATTATCAAAGTGAAAATAGTTATGCTGCTTATTTTGGCAGAAGCCATTTTAGCAGGATTTTAAAACAAATCCTTTGTAAAGTGTTTACTGTCACTCTTGATCTATTTGGTGTATCCTTTCAGAGTAAAAATATTTCTTTAAAAAATAAAATAAAATCTTACAAAAATCAAACATTTGAATGGTGGTGTAGATTATGATTTTGCAATAGTAAAACATTAAAAAAAAAGCTGCAGTGTGAATTTATGGTAGCTGAAAACTTCTTATTTATTTCAGATAATGTCTTTTTATCATCTTAATAGACCATGTAACCCTTGGAACAGAAGTTGTGAGTGTAGCTCTGCGTTACAGCAGGTGTTTTTAATGATGTTAATGTCAGCATGCTTCTGTCATGTACATGCTGTGTTGCTGCGGGTCTGTGTGTAGTAAGAGGAGCTGCTCAGAGCTTATTCATAATTCATAGATCAGCTCAGCATGCCTTATTACACCGCGTCATGTGTTCCTGTATTGAAGCTCTACAGCTTTCCGTGATCACAGACCATCTCTCATAAGTGTTAGCACCGATGTAATTATATAACGCTTCTGCCGACAACAGTTTTTCACAACAGTGTTTGTAATTTTATACCAACATGACTATTGCCTACTACGCAAGAATGTTATACTACATGCCGTTTTAAAATAATAGTATATAAGATGTAATGCATTGTGCAACAGTATATTTTATATCTGTACACTTAGTTAAAGGGATGAAGGATTCACCCAAAAATTCTCATCATATACTCACCATCAAACTTGAATGTGTTTCTTTATTCTGCTGAACACAAAAGAAGATATTTTGAAGAATGTTAGTAACAGTTGCCAGTAGCCATTGACATATTATTTATTTCGCCATGTCTATTTGCACTAAGTACAAATAGCCTAGACTTGTTGGCAGAGGCTATTTACACTAACTCCGCCCACCAACGTGCGATTGGGTGAGTCAACTTTACCAAAAATGGTCAACTGTCATCAGCTCCAGTGGTGCAGGTGGTTAAAAAGTGTGTTGTACTTATTTTGGCGAACTTTTTTCTCCCTTTTCAAATTTCAGATTAATATTTAGTTATCAGAAAACAACTTATTTTGAATAAAATAAATAAATAATCAAAAAGTTTTAAATAAAGTATCAGGTGGAATACATTTAATAACTTCAATTAAAATATAAAAATATACAGTTAATAAGTTATTATTGCATACTTTTTTATAATCTACTACAAAACCGAGGTGCAGATAATTGGCACTATTTGCAGTAAGTATTATAAATAGCAGTGTTTTAACTGTGTAAATAGAATCTATAGCTATTTGCACTTAGTGTAAATAGCATCTATGGCTAAGAAAATATGCTATTTACACTTAGTGCAAAGTCAGCAGTTACCAACATTCTTCAAAATATATTTTTTAGCATACTTGTAAACACAAATATATTTGTGTAGGTCAAATATGGATGTGATGCCTGTAATGCTCCACTGTGGACACTAGATGGAGACATTACAGGGCGATATGCATGAGAGAGAGCAGGAAAGCCCAGTTTTCATTAAGTTGGCAGTGAAAGTCTCAGTCTGTTATCTTCTGCAGATTCCCTCCCCCAGCTGCTTCAGCTAGCATTCCCTCTTTCAGCTTGGTTTCCTCCTTTTGTTATATGTCCTGAGCCGCGGGGGTGAGGCAGGGACATCGGATCATAAATATCAGTGGTTTGTGTTTGACTGAGTCTGTGATGAACGGCTCCATTCCTCTCTGTTCCTTTGGGTGGAGAACGCTCTCTTTGGCCTGCTTTTTGCCATTCATTTTCTGGCTTCCACTTCCTCTTTGGATCCCTCAGTGTTTATGTTCGACTTCTCTTTTTTTCTGCCTGTTTTTTTCTGCCTTTTCTTCCTCCTTCGCTTTCTCACTCTTGTGCTTTTCTACTGTTTGTTTTCTTTCCCTGCTTCTCTGTCATTTTTCTTTTTCTCCCTTGTTGTGGTTTGGCTCGATGTAGAGTTTAGTACATTTTTAACCTTTGTAGATTTTTTTGGTGTTTTTAATGACCGTTTCCACCCTGTTTCTGATTTTTAGAATTATATGACATGTGTAAATGTTCTCTGTCTACATTAGAGTGAATAGAGAAAATAGAGTTTAAAAAAGATCCTGAAAAGCCTGAGGTGAAAGAAGGCCATGTGGATGGCAGAGGTGGAAAAACTGTAGATCCTGTCCCACCGAGGTTCTGTGTATTAACTGGTGGTGCGTTTAAAAGCAGCTGATGGAGATTTACCACTAATCAAAGTACCGGCTTTACTGACGAGATGCGCAAATATATCGATATATATATATAAATATATATATATATATATATATATATATATATAATGTATATATCGCGCAGCCCTACTATCCATCCTAATGTGGCTATCTAACTAAACATTTAACCAATTGACTTCTCTCAATTTAGTTAGTTCAGTTTAGTTAGTTAAGCAAATAGATGGATAGGCACAAAGATGTTAATTAGGAACAGGAGAAATTAAGGTAAATAAACTGAACTAACCAACTAGATGGATAAAGTTAATTGGTTGATTAGTTAGATGGACAGCTTGGATGAACAGCCACATAGATGTTAGTAAGGAACAAGAGAAATGGGAGAAAATAAGGGGACTAAACTGAACTAAGCAAACAGATGGACAGATACAAGTTAGTTGGATGGATGGCTAAATGTTAGTTAGGAACTGAAACATGAGGAAATAAAGTAAATTGAAGCAACCAAATGGATAAACAGAAACAAGCTGGTTTATTAGTTTGGTGTTTGTACATATTGATATATACAAATAACCACATCAAACAAGGTCACCTTATTTGATCTTTTTCTCATGATCCTAGCAAACGTCTATGTAGCTATTCATCTATCTTTCCAGCTAATTAACCAATAAACCAACTAATTCTTCAATTTAGTTGCCTTATTTCCTGATGTTTCACCTGTTCCTACCTATGTGGCTATCCATCAACTGAATTATCTAACCATTCAACCATCTAATTTCTGTCTGTCTGTCTGCCCATGTAGTTAGTAAGTTCTTTTTAGTTAACTTATTTTTCTCTGTTCTTAACTAACATCTGTATCTTTCTAGCTGAATAACCAGTAAACCGACTAACTTTATCCATCTAGTTGGTTAGTTTAGTACATTTACCTTACTTTCTACTGTTTATCCTGTTCCTAACTAACATCTTTGTGCCTGTCCTAACCACTTCCCCAGCTAACGTCATCCATCTAGTTGGTTAGTCCAGTTACCAAATTTTTTCCTGTTCTTAACAAACCTCTGTGCATGCCCATCCAACCATATAACCTCTGAACCATCTAACTTCTCTCTGTCCATCTAATTGGTTAGTTGAGTTTAGTCACCTTATTTTATCTATGTGGTTATTTATCAATCTATTCAACTAATTAACAAATCGACTAACCAATTTCTGTCTATCCATGGGTTGGTTTAATTTAGTTACCATTTTGAACTATTGATCTAACCAAATACCAACTAACTTCTATCATCCCATCTAGTTGGTAAGTTCCATTTAGCTGCCTTATTGTCTTCTGTTCTTCGCTAACATCTATTTGGGTATATATTTATCTATTTTCCTAACTAATTAGCCAATCATTCAACTAACTTTATCCATCTAGTTGGTTAGTTCAGTTCAGTTACTATTATTTTTTTTAATGTGGCTAATCCATCCAACCATCTAACCACTAAACCAACTAACTCTTAGTGCATCTAATTGCACTGAAAAAAATAATACTTTTTTAATTTTAATTTTAATTGTAAATTTTTTTAGCTACATTTTTTTATCTAGTTAACTAAATAGTTTTTTTTAATGTAGCTAAAATAAATGGATTGCAACCACTTACCTTAAAAAAAAAAGTGTAGTAAATTCAATTAATCTTTTTTTTTTTTCAGTGTGATTTAGTTCTGTTTAGTCACTTTGTTTTCTCCTGTTCTTAACTAACATCTGTATGGGTGTATGTTTATCTATTTTCCTAACTAACCAATCGATCAACTAACTTTATCTTGTTGGTTAGTTCAGTTACCAAAGTTTTTCCTGTTTGTAATAAACATCTATGTGGCTATTCATCCAACCATCTAACAGACGAACCAATTAACTTTAGTTAGTTTAGTTGGTTAGTTCAGTTTGGTCACCTTTATTTTTCCTGTTTCGTAAAGCCACTGTGAGGCTCGCCGAATAGAAAACAAGGGTCTATAAAGAACATGAGATGTAACTTTGCACCGTGCGCTGTCTGTCACGGCCTCAGCCCGCCATATGGCCTCATGTGTGTGATCCTGCTGTAGTGTGGACTCCGAGAGACCTCTCAAATACCACATGACCCATAAACCTTCGGCTCCCACAGTGGATCTGTGACAGGGGACGTGTCTGGAGGTGCTTTTGGCCTGTTAGACGTGCTCTATAATAGAGAAAAAGACGAGTGTGAGAGAGAAGCAGAGGTCCCACGGTTCAGGTTACAGCTCTGGCTACATAAGAGGTCGAGAGACCGTTACAGGGAGATACGCTCACAGCGAGAGAGAGAGAGAGGAGGGCTGTCAGGGGAAATTGGCTGCCAGGCTGCTTGATTTGTGTCTCTGCTCAGCTCCTGCCAGCACAATAACCTCCCAGCATTCCTCTCATTCCTCTTCACTTTCAGTGTCCTCTCTCACACATGCGCGTATCCATACCTACAGCTGTCGCTGAGTTTCACACTAAAAACACAGGGCAGAACGAATGAATTGATTTGCAGGTTTACAGTCGAGAGGGCAGCTGAATTAAGCTGTCATGTAGAGCTTATAAAAAGGGCTTCAAATAGATAACAGTTAATTAACTTGATAGAAAACACAGTAACACTTTAGTATTGACTTGTTAACCATACTATGATGTTTCCCTCAATAAATTCTGAATTTGCTGCTTATTATTAGTAAGGTAGTGGTTAAGTTTAGGTATTGGGTAACATTAGGGATGTAGAATAAGGTCATGTAGAATAAGGCATTAATGTGTGCTTAATTAGCACTAATAAATGGATAATATTCTAGTAATATTCATGCATACAAGCAACTAATCGGTGTAACCATAAAATAAAGTGTTACCGAAAAGACTACTCAAATGAAATTCAGCCTTTTTACAATAACTTTACATTTTATTTGTAAAGAATATGGTAACACTTTAGTATAGGGGCCGATTCTCACTATTAACTAGTTGTTTATTAGCATGCCTATTATTAACATATTGGCTGTTTTTTAGTAGTAATAATAAATAATAGACTATTTTATGTCTACCCAAATACCTAAAGTAAACAACTGCCTTATTAACTATTAATAAGCAGTAAATTAAGCCAAAAGTCATAGTTAATGGTTTGAGAATTGGACCTTAATATAAATTGTGCCCGAAAATATTATATATTCTTTTTTATTATTGTTCCTTTGTTGTAGTCTCTTAAAGGCAATCTGAAATGACAGATAATCATATTAAAGTAATATTTAATACACATTTCTGGTCTAATTATTAAGTGTTATTTTAAAGTAAAAACTGTTTGTCTGTTTTCTTTTGATCTGAAATGACTTTTTGGTTAATATCACATTGCATGTTTATTCTAATGTCTGTGTTAACCAATACCCCAATAGCCATTTGGCTTTGTTTTAGCAAATTCAATCAATTGTTGCATGTAATTTCACAGTCCAGTCAGTTCTCAATTCCTTTTCATTTAATATCCAGTTTTATTCAGAAAAGCATTGCATAACAAGAGTTAGGTGGGTAGCAAATGGCATTTTTTATGGATTATTGACACCAAATGTAATTGCAAAAATAAAGAGAGAATTGTGGCTTCCACCTTAAATTTCAATATAGCACTTTTTACATGCACAAAAAAAAAATTCCTTTAATGTTTTGCTTTAATATTTCCATTACTTTAATATGTTCACTGTTTCTGCTTAAATAAAAGTTTGACATTAACAGACCACTCCTAATTGTAATTCCTGTAAAGCTGAGACACAACATGTTCGAAAAAGCGCTTTACAAATAAATAAGAATAGTTCTGAATAGTTCCATAGCAGCTTTACAAAAAAAAATAAAGAACAAATTAAGCTCTCAAGCAGTATTAATCTATCACAACAGTAGTGCAGTAGCTTTTTATTACATGTTAATAGCGATACTATGCATTTCAGGGAATGCGATGAACCCATGGCTCACTCTGCAAGCTCCGCCTCCAGTCTGGACAGCCACGCCCCCTCCGAAAGCAGCCAGTCACAGGGAGTTCGGTGGGAGGAGCAGCAGAAAGTCATGGCGTTAGAGCATCTATGTGGGGTGTTCAGAGTTGACCTGGGTCACATGAGGTCACTACGCCTCTTCTTCAGGTCAGACGGGATCCTATAAGAGTCCAGAGTTTATTTTAATATCCATACTTTTTGATTAGTTTTTATTTTCAGTTGTTTTTAATATTTCTCCTATTTATCTGTGCTTTTTGAAATTCATGCCACCCTATTTGAATAGTCTCTGGCTTTTTACACTCTTGCATTAAATCTTTTTCATAAGTCTCTGTTTTATGAAACACCTCATATATTTAATTCATCTCCTTGTATTGCATTACGGCTCTCATTTTTGGGAATTTAGTTATAGCTATATAGCTGCAAGCTATAAATCATTATTTCTTAACCTAAGGCTGATTTTGTTCAAGATATTAAAATATTTCTGTGATGTGAAAAGAAATCTAATGTTTCTGTGGTTTATGGAAAATATGCATTAATAGTCCTTTTATGAAGAGGAAATACAATATAACAAATGTCATTACCAAGAATAAGTCAGTGCAAACAATAGAGAAATCATCATAACTGGGAAAGAAAAGCACATCCTGATCTTTTAGTGAACTCGTCTCGCTGTTCATTTTCCCTTTGATCTCCAGGATGTGGTCTTGTGTCCAGACCAGCCCTGTGAAAGTGTGTTGTGTTTCTGTGTGTGTTCCAGCGATGAGGCCTGCACCTGTGGGCAGCTGGTCATCGCCAGCAGAGAGAGCCAGTACAAGATCCTTCACTTCCACCACGCCGGCCTGGATAAACTGGCCGAGGTCTTTCAGCAGTGGAAGTGCTGCAGAGAGACTCAGCTCAAAGACCAGGTCTGGAGTTTAACACGTTCATATACACTAATGCTCAAACGTTTGGGGTCTGTAAGATTTTATGAATGTTTTTGAATGAAGTCTCTTATATGCTTATTAAAACAAAAATACAGTACAGTGAACTGTTATTACAATTTAAAACAATTATACTGAATAAAAAAGCTAATTGTGAGTTTTTATCTCACAATTCTGATATTTTTTCTCAGAATTGCATGACATAAATTTACAATTGTGAGTTATAAAGTGAAAAATGATGTGTTCTCAGAACTGAGTTTCTATCTCACAATTCTGACTTAACTCTAGGCTTAAATAATAATTAATAATAATAATAAAATCTTATTTTGATAATCGATTAGTTGGCTGATTATTTTTTCGATTAATCACAATTAATCGAATAAGTCACAATTCTGAGAAAGTGTTAAAATTGAGAATTCTGAGTAATTACGTTGCAATATTATAAATAAAAAAAAAACAATTGTGAGATTTTAAAAAAGTCAGAATTGTGAGTTTATATCTATATTACGACTTTCTCACAGTTCTGACATTATAACTCGCAACTGCGAGTTTATTTCTTGCAATTGTGAATTTACCTTTTACAATTCTAACTTTTTTTTTTTCACAGAATTGTAATTAAAAAAAAAATCTGAATTGTGAGATAAGTCACTATTACTTTTTAATAAATTTATTCCTGTGATGGCACAGTATCATTAATCCAGTCTTCAATGTCACATAATCCATCTATTAAATCATTCTATATGCTGAGCATTATAATTAATGTTGAGAATGATTGTGCTGCTTTATATTTTTGTGGAATCTGAGATCTTTTTTTTTTTTTTTTGATGAATAGAACATTCAAACAGCATTAATTTGAAATTGTGAATAACTGATTGTAAACATTTAAATGGTAGTATTTCTTGCAAACCATTGGTTTCTTAAATTAAATGGCATTAAATAAGAAAAATGTAAATTAAATTAAATTAAATATATTACAAATGTAATAATAAACACACAACCACATATGGTACCACATTTACTTCAATTAAGCATACACAGCCGTATTTACACAGCCGTATCCCCCCCCCCCCGTCCTGCTCTTCCCGCTCCAGGTATCGGATGAGAAGTCATGTATGCAGTTTTCCATCCGCAGACCCACGTTACCGTCTGCTGAGATGCACCCAGAGGAGCGTCTGTATCGGCGGCTGGACGTCAGCTCCTGGCTCCGACATCTCAACAACAACGGGCAGGTGGTGGAGGAGTACAAGCTCAGGAAGGTCAGACCGACTGAAAGCTGTCAATCAAATGAGAGTCAGCATTACTTGTCGAAGTTGGTCTTTGTATCTGAATGGCATTATGGCTCTTGCTGTAGCAGTATTTGTCTGAAATGAGCATTAAGGTCATGGAGGTTTGGTTATGACGTGATATCTTCTGACAGCCGTTTGAGCTGAGCCAATGACTTTGTTCTCTCAGGCGATCTTCTTCGGGGGCGTTGACCCATCCATCCGTGGTGAAGTGTGGCCCTTCCTGCTGCACTACTACAGCTACGACTCCACGTCTGAGGAGCGGGAAGCCTGGAGGCTGCAGAAGCGTGTGGAATACCAGGACGTCCAGCAGAGGAGGTGAGTGGCAACACCTAGAAGACAGCTCCATAGACACACTCCTTCAACCACAGCAGGCTGCCATGCGTTCCCTGTTACGTTTGAATATTCTGCAAATAAAAATTTAAGATGAAAACACTTTTACATTTGTTTTGCTTTAGTTATAGTTGCCATCTTGCACATTTATTTATTTATGTTAACTGGAACTAATGTTCCAGTCATTAGTTCCAATGACTGGAACTAATGTTCCAGTCATTATGACCCAGGAGGATTTTCTTTTTCCCAAAAGCCCTACTGGATTGGACTAAAACTTTCTGAATTTCATTTCTGAATTGATTTGAATTGATGAAAGTGGTTCTACGATCAACTTGGTCAAAATATGACTGAGAATATTCCACTTTTGTCGATTTGTTTTCTTTCAGTTCGCACAGGCTTTGTATTTCTTTTTCTGATTGGTCATGAGTCAATGATCTGAGCTCTTTTTGAGCGAACATTACATTATCCACAAATAATGTTTTTGTTTTTCACTCAACATCTGTGGCGCATAAGCTCAGATCAATGAGGCCTATGATCAGCCATTTCCAAATATGCATAATAATCCATATTCATGGACTTTATTCTGCACATACGTGACACTGGACCAAAAAAACAGTCATAAGGGCCCTTTTTTTTTTATTTTTATTTTTTTTATACATCAATCAATAAGCTTTCCATTATGGTATGGTTTGTTAGGAAAGGACAAAATCAACTTTAAAGTTGTCCAAGTAAAGTAAAGTCCTTAGCAATGCACATGCAAAAATTGTGTTTTGATATTTACTGTAGGAAATTTACAAAATATCTTCATGGAACATGATATTTACGTAATATCCTATTGATTTTTGCCATAAAAGGAAAATGGATATTTATCGTTGCCTATTGTTACAAATGAAGAGTTTATTCCAGTTTATGGTTTTGTGGTCCAGTGTCACATATATTATAAAAAATAAATAATTAATGCATTGTTTGTTAAAATTATTTGTTAAAATAAAATGCTAAAAAAACATTTTGACAAACAGGTCTGAAACAAACAAGCTTTTATAGTTGAAACAGTTATAAATTATTTATTAAAAAAAATATGTCTAAGTAAATAACACGTTGTAAATTTTAAGTATTGCAGTATACTCAGAAATCAATGTATATTTTTGCATTATTATTATTATTATTTATTTTTTTGTCAAAGGCATGAAAGGCATGGTAATGAAACATAATGAAAACTGAGGGGGGGTTAAGTAAGAGAGCTGTGACTTATCATTGCTAGCTCGTCTGTCCTCTCACTTCTGCTGGTGCCATGATAAAAACACAAAGCTACACCCAGTTGTTAGATTGCTCACTTTTGTTTGAATTGGCTGGTTGACATAACCTGTTGTTTACTAAATGTGATATTTCTGGAGTCTGAAAGTGGAGATTTGCTATGTAAACTGAGCTGTTGTGAAACATCAGGCTAGCCGATCCTCCAGCTTCTCTAGTTAGCTAGATGGTGTTTGTGTTTGTGGTTGGTGAGTCTCAGGAGTCAGGATCATTACATGAAATCAATGTAGCGGTGGCTAAATACACCTTTACCACTTTAACCGCTTTCTGTTGTTTTCAGTCATATCTCTGACTCAATCTTATGAAAACGTCTGGCTAAGCACTTTTTGACTGCAAATAGTCAGTTTTGTTATTTTAACAACCAGAATTGTTCAAATGTGTCTTGGCAACAAAGGTCCATTTTTCCTACTCTGTAGGTACTACTGTATTTATGGCCATCTGACAGTGATTATTACTGCATGGCTGTACTGTCTTATTATACAGTAAAATCCTCGGTGAGTCTCTGAAGGATTTTCTAGCAGCCGAGTCATAACCAATCAATAAATGTGTGCAGCAGAAATATGCGCTCTGGGGTGTAATGAATTTCAGAGGAAATAATTACCTCAATCAAGTAAATCATTGTCAAGCCATCTAAAGAGTACTTGTGAACCTTGATGCTTGTGTTTTTTAGATTTAAGGCATATTTTTATTTATTTATTTTCTCTAATGGCACTGCAGTACACATACTGCAGAGCTTTTTTAATTTACAAAAAAAAAAATCTAATTAAAAATGAAAATAATCACTACATCACTAAGTGGAATACAATTATTTTAATTGTAATGATATTTAATAAAATAAGTTTAAATTAATATTTTTTGCTATTATGCAATCACAAAATTGAAACAAAACTATTTCTATTGCTTGTTTTATTGTAATAATATTGAATTATTATAATTTGTATTTAAATAATGGCAATTTAAGCTGCTAAGTAATACTTAATGTCCTATTATATATTATATTATATATTGTTGTAAATATGAATTATTAACAGTAATTAATAATAATAAGTTAAGTTAAGAAGTTATCTTTTCATTAATTAGTATTAATTAGTATTAGCTGAAAAAAATTCATTGTAAAAAAAAATTGAAGCTGCAAGTCACACTTAAAATGTCCAATATATAATTATTATTAACATCATTATTAATGGTTAATATTACAATATTTTTTTCTTCTTCACTGTGATAAAATTCAGGTCTATATAGAGCCAGTGAAAGACAGAGATGAAACGCAGTGAAGAAATTGAATATGTGTGTGTGTATGTAATTTAATAATACTTGGGTTTATTGCATATATGCGTGCGTGTTTGTGTATAGACATGGATTTTACCGCATTAAAGAAAATAGAATGACGTAAAAATTATTTAATGATTATTTTATTAATTATTTTTAATCATTATTTGAATATATATATCATCATATATTGTGATGATAATTATTATGATTCATGTAATAAAGTAATATATACTGTGTGTATGT
Organism: Enteromius argenteus; assembly: GCA_032357425.1. Taxonomy (NCBI): domain Eukaryota; kingdom Metazoa; phylum Chordata; class Actinopteri; order Cypriniformes; family Cyprinidae; genus Enteromius; species Enteromius argenteus. The sequence goes on from JAUCMR010000071.1 coordinate 19,235,486, forward strand.
ATGTATGTGTGTGTATATATATATATATATATATATATATATGTAAATGCTTATACTATTTAATATAAACTTACTATAAAAGTATGTACAGTATGTCAGTGTTTTGTGTGAGTGAATGAATGTGTTTTATGGTCATAATGTCAACACTCTTGGTCTCTCTCAGGGGTTGTTTTGTTGGCGTGTTAGTAATGAGTAGGTTGATGGTGTGTGTGTGTGTGTATGTAGGTGTTGCTGAGCAGTGAGCGCTCTGAACCTCGAGGGGCCAGAGGGGGAGTCAGAGAGCGATGTGGGAATAGTTCACAAACACTGGTCTCGAAACACTTACATGAAGTTGCATCAGGTCTGGCTTCAATTCCAGCAAAACAAACAGTGTTAATGAAATCCCACCTGCTTGTTATGAGAAGGTCTATAGCCAGAGGGACCGCCAAAATGTTACCACTCTGAATCTCTTCTCTTCTGTTCTGTTCTTTTTTCTTTCTTTCTGTATTTTCTTCCACTTTGTCTTTTCCTTTTTTCTAATTTAGTTTTTTTTCTTTCTTTCTGTCTTTGATTGTTTTATTTTTTTGCATTTAATTTTTTGTCCTGTTTTTAGTTCTGTTTAATTATTTATTTTTTTGTTGGATTTTGTTATTTTATTTCATTTTATTGCATTTTCTTTTTTATTCTGTTATGTGCTGTTATTGTCTCCTTACCGCTCATGTTTTCGGGTTTGGGTTGATCTCTTGTGTTTCCCCATCTCTCTCCACACACAGGTTGTCCATGAGTCCAGAGGAGCACAGTGAGTTCTGGAGAAAGGTTCAGTTCACTGTTGATAAAGATGTCGTCAGAACTGATCGAAGTAACATGTTCTTTAGAGGAGAGAACAACCCCAATGTAGAAATCATGAGGTTAGAGAAACATATTCATCCCATAGAAATATTTGCATGCATTTGAAAACGCCCATTTGAACAGATTTTACAAAGCTGCCACATCATACTTAAATAATATATATCATATCATATCATATCATATCATATTATTTGACTTAATTATTTTAATATTTTATTATTTTTAATACTTTTAATAACTCTTTGTTTTATTATAAAAATATCTAATTTGTTATTGTTTAAATATATGATTTAAGCTGCTAAGTAATAATTAATGTCATTATATTATGTTATACTATATTTTATTTTATCTTATTATTTGACTTTTAACATAATGTATTGATATTAAATTTATATCTTTTGTTTTAATATAATTTATAATAATATTTAATTATTTGTATTAAAAGATAATAACAATTTAAGCTGCTTAGTAATACTTAATGTCATTATTATATTATATTATATTATATAGTGTTGTAAAAATGAATGCTATTATTATTAGTTCATAATATTTATAATAACTAATTTACTTTATTAATATTAAATCAATTAATTGTTCTTATTAATTATTATTACCTGAAAAAAGAAAAAGAAAAAAATATATATAAAGAAAAGGGAACATTTAAGCTGCTAAGTCAGGCTTTGCTGTAAATATTACTTTTAATTAAAAGTAACAATACTATTATTATTATTATTATTATCTAATTGAATTCATACATTTTTACATTTATTCAAATACCGTTTGAGGCCACTGTGGTTATATATTTGCTTACGGCTATTTCTGTGCAATAAATCCATGCCATTCCATTAATTATACATAATATTAATTAATTCTGCAAAATGCCTGTGTGGTGTTGTTGTTGTTGTTGTTTACATGACTAATTATTTATAAGGCTTACCGAAGATCCATTTGTCCACTTGTCTCCCAGACGGATCCTGCTGAACTACGCCGTGTTTAACCCGGACATGGGCTACTGTCAGGGCATGTCAGATCTGGTGGCTCCTCTTCTGACCGAGATCCAGGATGAAAGTGACACGTTCTGGTGCTTCGTGGGGCTCATGGAGAACACCATCTTCATCAGCTCTCCGCGAGATGAGGATATGGAGAGGCAGCTGGTGAGGATCCTCATCGTGGTGTGAATGAAGAGTGAATGTTGCTGTTGTTTGCTGTAGTCGTGTGTGTTTGTGTGTGTCCAGATGTACCTGCGTGAGCTCCTGCGGCTGATGCTGCCTCGCTTCCACCAGCACCTGACCCGGCTGGGAGAGGACGGCCTTCAGCTGCTGTTCTGCCACCGCTGGGTTCTTCTGTGCTTCAAGCGCGAGTTCCCTGACGCTGAGGCGCTGCGCATGTGGGAGGCCTGCTGGGCACACTATCAGGTACAGCTCACTCAATTCACTGCAAATGAACTTGATATCAGGGTAAAACGTTCTTGGGGTGTTTTGTACAAATACTGACGTGTGTGTGTGTATATATATATATATATATATATATATATATATATATATAAAGTTTCTTATGCTCATCAAGGCTATATTTATCTGATCTAAAATACAGAAAAAAAAATTAATTTTGTGAATTATAATTGCAATTTAAAATAACAGTTTTCTATTTTAACAAACTTTCAATTATAATTTATTCCTGTGAAGCAAAGCTGAATTTTCAGCATCATTACTTCAGTCTTCATTGTCACATGATCCTTCAGAAATCATAATAATATTCTGATTCATAATCAACGTAAGAAACAGTTGTACTGCTTAATATATTTTTGGACCTGTGGTACTTTTGTTTTCAGGGTTCTTTGATAAATAGAAAGTTAAAAAGAACAGTGTTTAAAATAGAAATTTTATGCTACAATATACACTGCTATTCAAATGTTTGGGCTTTTTTAAGAAATTAAAAATAAAAGAAATAAATACTTTTATTCAGCAAGGGTGCATTAAATGGATTAAAAATGATAGTAAAAACTTACATAGTTAGAAATGTATTAATTTCTATTTCGAATATATGTACACTTAAATACACAGCTTACATTTTATTAATATGTAATTATTTATTTAATATTCAATTAAATAATATATATGGTATTTATTTTTGTTTTTATATGATATATTATAAATTATTTGTCTTTTAAATTGCAGTTATAATTTTATTATTATCATTATCATCATCATCATCATCATTATTATTATCATTACAAATGAAAATGAAAAGTTTTCCTTTAGTGGAACACAAAAAGTGAACTTTTTATCTTTTAATAATATTCTGGCTACCGTTTTCAGTGTTTATTCATATTTATTTAATCATTCATTTGCTCACACACAGATTCATTATAATTAAATCTTATATTCAAATTTGCATTCAAAAGTAGAGATGTTTTTGAAAAGCCTTAGTACGCTTTATAAATGTGTGGTTTGTGTTAATGTTGGTTTTGACTGCAGAGGTTTATTTCTTTAGTCTTTTTTTCCGTATTTAGGGTCCGTACTAGAAAAAATACAGTGAGATTTTGGGTGAAAGTTCAACCCGATGCATGATGTAGAAATCTCTGAAGCCATGGAAACCAAAAAGAAATTGTTCCTTAAATGCACTTTTGCTGGGTAGATGCAAATTTTTCCCCCTTTAGATAAACGAATGGGTGTCTGTATCACTTTAAGGATCTGCAGAGTGTCTAATGAAGATGAGATGCTAATTATCAGGTTTCCGCAGAATCCATTTGCATACATTGGCATGGTAATAACGAGGTGATTTTGGGGAGCAAAGTGGTTTGTCTTCTCGTTGCCCCCTCATTTGCATATTAACATTTACTGCTTTTTAATTGGCTCTATATGCATTTGGCCTTCACGATTGGTCTATCTTATAGAATCTGTGGTTTTATTGGCTGTTTTGGCCCGGTGTGTTACAGATTCATGTTTTCTGTGTGTGTGTGTGTGTATGTGTGTTTGTTGTCTGACAGACGGATTACTTCCACCTGTTTCTGTGCGTTGCCATTATCGTGCTGTATGGCGATGATGTCACAGAACAACAGCTCGCCACAGATCAAATGCTGCTGCACTTCAGTAACCTCTCCATGCACATGAATGGAGAGCTGGTGCTGAGGAAGGTACGAACACACACACACATACACGGCTGACAGAGCTCCTCATGGTTATGTATACTGTGTCTTCGTGTCATCCAGAAGTGATGCGTCTCTCTAGCGCTGCATACAAAACTTTTTTTCTTACAGCAGCAAATGTTAGTATGCCAAATATGCGATCATCTCTGGAGAAATATTTCTCAAAGACAGAGTTGTAGCATAGGGATTATGATAGAAACAAAAGCATACTGTTTTGTTCAACCTGACATTATAGTCCTAATACCAACAAACATTAAGTTGAGCAACTATGTTAAATAAATTGTGCGTCAAGCCATAGTTTGATAATTATCCATCATTTAAATATACATATACAAAATAATTTAAATACAAATATAATTTAATATAATATATAAAGCATGTACATAAAATTTTTGAAAATTGAAAAATTGAATTTTTTTGAAAAAAGGTTTATTTTTTTATATTTATTTGTTCATTCATTCAAGAATGTTTAATAATAATAATATAAAGTTAATGAGACCTGTCAATGTGAAAGAATCTACAATTTAAAATTTTTTAAAGCTGAAATATATATACCTTTTTGTGCACCACAGAGGGGAAAAAGAAATATGACAATAATATTAGTAATGTAGAAAGAAATATGGTAATAGTAAATTATGAGCAATTACACATTTCAGGTGAAATATTTTTAAGGAGATACTAAATTCTTACGGAATAAGCTTATTTATCTCTTGAAATGTTGATGTTTAATATTAAATATTTATATTTTTCTATTTAACAAAGTATTTATTGATTTTATTTTGCACTTTTCTTTACTTTGTATTCATTTAGATTTATTGTATATATATTTATTTTATTAGGACTTTATATTTGTTGTTTATTTTTGTTGTATTGATACATATTTCGCAAGATTGACCTATTAAGCAATTTCATTATTTAATTTGCACTTTTATTTATTCACAATCATGTATTTGGCAAACACTTTTATACAAAGCAACTCATATTGCATCAAAGTATACATATTTTGTGAGTTTGTGCATTATCTGGTAATCAAACCCATGATCTTGGCACTGTTTTAGCTAAATAATGAAGAAGCTAAATATGAAATGTAAAATATAATTTATAATATAGTTTATAATAACATAACAGTGTTTTGCCTGTCATTTTTTTAATCATTCTTTCTCTGTCATTGTCTCTAATCCTAGGCTCGTAGCCTGCTCTATCAGTTCCGCCTTCTTCCCAGAATTCCCTGCAGCTTGCACGACCTGTGTAAACTGTGCGGGCCAGGAATGTGGGACAGCCGTTACATCCCGGCCATAGAATGTTTCGGAGAGCATCCTGACTCTCAGAGCTGCCCCTATGGAGGCACGGCCACCCCCGAGAGCCCACCCCTACCCAGCCCCAACCAGCCCAACGATGGCAAGAGGGGCTCCAAGACACGGGACATTTTCACTTTCCGCAAGCACTCCTGACTCGAGCACGCCTCAGGAACACCCATACCCATAAGGCTTAGCCTCTGAGCCGCATTTCAGGTCTCCATTGTGTTGTACTCGACGTCTGGTATGAATCACTGCCTCGTGCATAAAGGGTACCAATGTTGACAACCTTTTTTGAAGGTTAGGGAACTTCATCAACTTCATCAATAATTCACAAGTACAATTATCACAAACAATCGAGACCAAGTCTTCATCCATGTTTCATGAAGTCACATCTTGCAAACTGACATCTCAGAATATTTTTTTTTTTATATCAACAATGTATGCATGTGTTAGTGTTTGGTTTGTTACCACATTCGAAGGTTTTTTTCTGATTAGTTTGTGTTTTTTCTGAATATTTTTGTTTCTTTTATGTGCAGTTCTCAACTATGAAATCAAACAATCAGCCAAATTGAAGTGGGAAACTGTTATCACGGGCTCTCTAATATCAAAGCATTGTTTTCATCATCTATGCGTTTCATATCCTCACAATAAATATGAAGATATAGAAGATATTCCTCTTATCTCGAGTCCTTGAAGATGCTGAAGTCAATGTGAGATTAAAATTGATGCTATTATCTGACATGTTTAGGCTACTTTTTTTTTCAACAATGTGCCACAAGTCTTGAATATTATTTTAAAATAAAGTGATGTCAATTGTTACATTTATCAACTAAGCCTTAGCATAGGCCTACCTGTTTTATCATAAAAAAGCGATTTGCATTTTTGTTGTGAAACATCGCGTCCGTGTTGCTGTGGTAGCAGAAGGTCCTAATCTTCTTCTCCAGAACAGAATGAGCTTAAATCCAAAAACCCAAGAGGGAGTTTGACTTTAATTAGTTTGTCTGGCGATGGAGCGCGCTCTCAGATTAGACACCGTGCTTGAGTGCGCGTGAACGAGAAGGTGCCTGGCGTATTTGCGGTTCCCCAGAGGCTCTTTAAAAGGTAGATATCGGCAAATTGCTGTCAAAAGGTAACATTATACTCTTTAAGACCGGCTCTGCCTCGCAACATGCGGTCTACGTCGATGACCGACATTATGGGCTTTCGCTATCCAGTAGGTGAATGGGCTGTGCTCTGAGACACGGCCGAGGGATCTAGAAAGGGTTTTGGGATGATGACATGCTTGTGAAATTTTTAGAGGACAGACACTTTCCATTTACGGTCTCTGCTTTACGGTGATGTTTTTATGCATCAAAGCTGTTGCTGATTACACGGTCGTTTTTTAGTCTAACGTCAGAGGGAAGATCACGTATTTCCTCTTCTATACTGTTTTAGCAAATCCAAGTAACGCATGTAAAGGACGTTTGCTTGTGAAGGGGCCAATTAAGCACGGTCTTATTATTTACAGAACGTGTTTTTTGCATTTAAAAACGTGAAACGCCAGGTGGTGAAAACAAGCAAATCTGAAAAAAAAATTAAGGAAGGTTTTGAGACACGCTATTAAAAGATTTATTATTTTTTTTTTAGGTGCTTCAAAATTTGCCACATTCAAGCTCAACTGTTCTGACACCATACTGAATTAAGCGTGGATGATAACCAGGCTGTGATGGTGTTGCCCCTCAAATTGCATGCACGACACTTAAAAGGGAAAATGAGGGAATGAGACATTGCTCTTATTGCCGTGTCACTCAGCTCAGGATCTTTAAATGTAAATAGCTTCAGTCAAGATTCTGAGTGAATGCCATACAAGCGCTGCCTTACAGTATATAGAGTGGGGCCCCCCCTTATATTGCGCGCGCTTGAAGGCCATTGGCCAGTTTCACTGGCGTGATTCAATAACTTCCTTCAGTAGTATTTTGGAGAAAGGATATTCCCCATAGCAATGTCTCGTTCCCTCATTTCAGGGAACTGAGGTTACGTGTGTAACTGGAGCGTTCCCTTTCAATTCGGTCACTTCTACATTGCTATGGGGAACATATAAAATCCTGCCGTGTCACAGTGACTGATCCCGGCTTGACTATGTATGTTAAGTTTTCACCAACAGAACCGTAATGTATTTCTTCTTTTAGAACTGACGCATTCTGCTCCCGTACAGTGGACAACAACACGCCTTTGAAACGGGGCTGTCTGCGGAAGAACTGAACGTGTAGCCATTCTTTATTGCTTTCATAACCCACTCTGATACTCCTGGCAGCATCTGCTACACTTCTGCGAACTGTGACAGAGGGCAAGGTGGGTTGCATACCGTGAGGAATAACTCACCGTTGGGGGGCGGGGAGTTTAGTACAACATGGGTATGAGTGGTGAGAGGAGGAAAGTCGCTCTGATACTGAGGTAAGTTTTGCTTTTCTTTTTTTACTTTATTGCACTGCATAGTGGAACAGTCAAAACACAAACATGACAAGTGCAACAGGCAGGGGAGCATGGTGAACACACACAGCGGACTTCTTCAGTGACTCGTCTTCGGCTCTGGATGTAGTTTTCCTCCTCCGAGAGACAGCGTCAGGAACGCGGCTTTGGATCTGGCACCGGAGGCCTGCCGTCTCTGTCGGGGCGGGATCTCTGGGCCTTTGAGCCTTGATGGCATTTCGGCCATGGCTGTATTGATCTCACCACTGGCTCCTGTTGAAGGCGGGCTGAAGTAGAGGACGAGGTGCGCAGTCTTCCCATGCGCTGTGTTGAGGAGGAGCGGGAACGCGCAGGACGGTTCATGCCGGCGCTCTTAGGCAGGAAGTGGCTGATGGCCCTAGATTGTTTCTGCACTTCAACGAAGCGCTCGGTGAACGTCTCCACAGCCGCTCCAAAGCGACCTGATGGATTCAGGGGCGCATCCAGAAGGGCCGTCTTTTCAGAGTCTTTCAACTCAGTCAAGGTAAGCCATAGGTGACGGTCCAGCACCACCAGATTAGCCATACTGCAGCCGATCGCACGGGCTGTCACTTTCGTCATTCTGAGGGCCAGATCCGTGGCTCGTCGGAGCTCTTTGAAAACTTCAGGGTCCAGGCCACCTTCATCCAGAGACTTGAGTTTGGCCTGATACAAAAAAGGGGCTGAGCCTCTGCGGAGCCCACTCCAAGCCGAGCACCTCGACCGCCTTGGTCAGGACGAAATGGCATCGTCTCCCTCTTCAGCATCCTCCATGGCATCGAAAAACACCATACCTTGAGCACCGGGGGAGGGACGGAGATCTGCGATCATGAAGCGTACTGGAAGAGAACCTGCATCAGGGGAGTGAGGAGTGCATGGGCACTGAGCCGGTGCGATCTCGTCACCTGACCCTGACACGTCCACATCAGAAGCACCTTACTCCTTAGCTCAAGAGAGGATGCAGAGGAAGATCGCCGCAGAGTTAGTTGGGCGAGTTCATCGCCCTGGACAATGGCCACATGGAGCCTGAGAGTCCGAAGGTTCATGTCTCCGCAGTGGGGAGGGTCCGATCCCCCAAGAACCGCCTCTGAGTGGGGCCCCCCCTCATATTGCGTGCTCTTCAAGGCCATTGGCCAGTTTCACTGGCGTGATTCAATAAGGCTTCAGTAGTATTTTGGAGAAAGGATATTCCCCATAGCAATGTAGAAGTGACCGAATTGAAAGAGAACTTCTTATGCAGTTTGGTTATTCACTTGCATGACTTTGGGGGTCTGAAATACAGTGGCCGAGAAGTGCAAAACAAATCACAATTCTGAAAACAAAATAACAAAATGCAAATGCAAATCTAAAAAACAAAAGAACAATTCAGAAAACATAATAACAAGTCAGAAAACACAACAACGATAAAATGAAATGAAGCTCTCTGCTCAGTCACGCTTGTCAGGAAAGTAAGTGAAACGAACACACATTTTAAATTTTTTTTAATTGTTGTAGTGTTTTCAGAGTTGTTCTTTTGTTTTGAAATAGTTCACCCAAAAATGAAAATTACTCCATAGTTTACTCACCACCAAGCCATCCTAGGTGTATATTTCTTTCTTCTCTCAGATGAACACAGTTAGAATTTTTAAATATAATTATCCTGGCTCTTCCAAACTTGGTAATTATTATATAGTGGCCTTTATTTTGAAGTGCCATAAATCATATATCCATTGTAAAACTAACCTAAACACCCCGGGGGCTTAACACATGTCTTCTGAAGCATATCGATTGGTTTTTGTAACAAAAATATTTCTATTTTTAAATTATAACTCAAATCACTAACTTCTGGCAATGGCTGTTTGCACGTTCACGAGAGATTCGAGTTCTGGCTTCTGACCTCTGACTTGACATACGACGTAAGTCACATTTGTAACATAAATCAGAAGAGATAAGACGAACAAGGATAGAGCAATATTAAATGAATTAAAAGTTCAAAATGACTAGTAAAATAATATCAGAGGATTTCACTATAAGAATGAATGTGGCTTTTTTTTTTTTTTACATAAAACTATTGTCATGTTGATATCAAAATGTAATTTCTTACTTTTGCCTTTTAATTATTTTTGTGAGATTAACCCAGCAAAACAACATCATAGACTAAACAACATTTTAATCTTGTTTGTTGTGGAAAATAATTTTCCTTTACGCAGTATGTTTATGTTTGTTTGGTTGTTGTGTAGAAAGAAGATTAGATCGTGGTCTGTATGATCATGAAAGCCTAGATCAGAAACACTATTGTGGGTTGGTTTGCTGTTTTCTATTGCAGGTAGTTTAGCAAAACCAGCAAATTAACTTGCATCATCTATTTTTTCAATGACGTGCAAAAATGTCGGAACACATAATGGCAGTCCTTCTCTTACTCGTTCTGTTTAATGAAAGCATGAGCGGACACACACATAAAAGCAAGCACTTACCCGACTAAAAGACCCAGATGTTGTGGACTAATACATGCATTTAGCCAATGGACTGTTAAAATATACAAGCCGGAGGTTTGGAATAAGCTTTAATTTCCTTTGCTTTCCATAATGGAAGTCAAAAATACCTCTTCCATTTCCTGTGAGCGAGCTATTTCTGGAAAGCTAAAGCTGATAAAAGCACGATGCAGGTAGCAACACCAAGATATCACGAGCCATTTCACGTCCATCCTTGATTGTATTCCTAGAAGTATCAGGTTGCTTTTATTAAATGAAACCCATGTACTCGCTTAACATTACTGCTTTAATATTGCATTTACCATGGATTATCACAAAAAGCTTTTCTGGAAAAAATGTCAGACATGGATTTTAGAGAGTGTGTGCGAGTGTGTGTGTGTGTTTACTACCCTGATCTACTTTAAGTGTTTGTTTTTCCCACACACACACTCTCTAAAATCCATGTCTGACAAGCTTTTTCATGTTTTCATATATTTTAAAATTGCAATTTATTTCTGTGAGGCAAAGCTGAATTTTCAGCGACCATTACCCCAGTCTTCAGCGTTATATGATCCTTCAGATATCACTCAATGTAAAGATTTTTACAATATTACCATTTTTATTGTACTTATAGACCATAATATTAGTCTGTTATGCCTTGGTGAGCATAATATATTTTGTAGGATTATGTAGAATGCCAAAGATATAGCAGTATGTGTGCGTGCATGCGTGTGTGTGTGTGTGTGTGTGTACATATGGAACATTTTTACAATAAGGTTAATTGGTTAACTACATTAGTTAACATGAACTATGAATGAATAATACTTATAATACTTATTAATCATAGTTAATGTTAATTTCAGCATTTACTTATGCATCATTTAACATTAACAAAACTTAATAAATAGTGTAATAAATCAATTGTTTATTGTTTGTTAATGTTAGTTAATACATTACCATATGTAACCATATACAGTGGGTACGGAAAGTATTCAGACCCCCTAAATTTTTCACTCTTTGTTATATTGCAGCCATTTGCTAAAATCATTTAAGTTCATTTTTTTTCCTCATTAATGTAAAGATTTATTGAAAAAGAAAAACTGAAATATCACTGTGACACTCATATATTTAACTCAGGTGTTGTCCATTTCTTCTGATCATCTTTGGGATGGTTCTACACCTTCATTTGAGTCCAGCTGTGTTTGATTATACTGATTGGACTTGATTAGGAAAGCCACAC